>CALNHX010008039.1:0-65768 GCA_940337035.1 Agriotes lineatus
AAATGAACATTTTTAATAAAGGTGAGAACTTGGTGCGATAGAATTGACATTTCAGTGTTTAACACGGCACATTACGCCTACATTTCAGGTCAATCTGCCTACTTTTCAGAGGCGTACCGTAAAATTTTTAACTAGGAAAGTCAGGAACCCAACACCTGAGATTTTGAGTTTTATTTTCATGTCTCTGTATGTAAAATGAGCTAGCAAAATTAGTAAATCAGATGAATGGATTAGAAAAAGGGCAAACTACCGTAAGAGTAATTCTCAATTTTGGCGTACCCAACGAAATAAATTAATCAGTTAGTTTGATTTAGCAAGTGGTAGAATTAAATCAAATATTGTGTGGTGACTCTTTTTTATTTATCACATTAATTATAACATACAAATATTATTGGTATAGGCGTCATTGCAATATATATATTGTTATGATATCATAAGAGTGGATATAGTTTGATAATTAATACGATAAAAGAATTTGGTAAAGTATTGTAGTCAGTCTTTGCAAAAGTTTAGAATATAAAAGGTTATTTGAATTAAATTTTAAATAGAGAATTATATTTTAAGAAATGAGAATGGAAAGACATAAATTTCATATAGTTTTAATTTATAAAGTAAGATGTTAAAAGATAGAAGTTATTTACTACTGATATCAGATACGACAGACCAAATTAAAATATTAAAAGATAAACAAAGTATGTAGGTATCAAATGTATATTTTAATATAGTAAGCATCAATAATGAAAATACGGTAGTTAGGAGAGTTGTTTTGGGAAGTAAGAATAACAAACTCATTTAATGTATACAGAATGTTTGAAAACTCCTTTTGATATAATAAAAAATGTTGAAATATGCCTTATTTGTATAAATATTTTGGTGGTATACAAATAACAGGGCTTTTAACAAATCTACGTGGTACAAAAATATGAGAACGTAATTTTGAAGTGATACAAGTACATAATCGGTGAAGAGATTGTGCAATACAGTTAATTAGATATAACCAGAAAACTACAGTATTTGAATAGATTGGATTGAGCTGCTTTATTGGAACTGATACAGTTTATGGGAAGGAGTGAAAAGGATTTGACTGGTTTGGATTACTGCAAGTGTAGGAGCCGTGATGAAAGACTGATGTATCTTCCTGGAGTCATTCTGGGTGATTGTTGTATTTGGATATTTCATTTTCATGCAGAGGACAGATCATCGTGACAACTAACCTGAAAAGAAGTAATATTAGTTGAAGTACATCAAGGATAGTTTACTGGCAGAAGAGGGTTGTGAAGTAGTAATATAAAAGTCGATAGGTGCAGTCTTGTAAAAGGAGGTTGGATTCTTCAAATATTTGGAAATTTCCTGGAGGATTTAATGGGCTGTAAATTGGTTTGACAGTTAATTGCAGTCTGGACATGTTCGTGTGGTGACTAGTGTACAATGGGATCTGTGGTGCTGGATGTGCAATTAGTAGAGTCAATAAGGTTGGTTAGTCTAGAATAAAATGAAGTAGATGAACAATATTTATCACTTGGCAAATAATTAGAAGAGTATTACTTTCTATAAAAGATAGAGAAAGTCATACATTATAATAATATTGAAACAGTGTACGTTGGTCGTATCTGATTACAAGTAGAAGAATTATTTTGAATTCATCAAGATAAGTGACATTTAAGGTCATTTGACAATTGAAATTTATTCTAAATATGACAAGTCAAATATAAGACAACTAGATAAAAGAACCTAACCCCTGATGATTGAGTTTTCATGGCAATAATTATTTTAAAAGAGAAATCATTTGAAATTAATTTTTAAATAAGAAATAAATACTCACAGCTAGCAGAGCAGGGCAATTGAATTAAATACTTATGGTACAGAAACGTGAAGTCATTGCAATATATATATAACTCGTGCAGATTTCCAAATATCTGGAAAGACGCATTCTGTTATGCAGAAATTCATGACGTGTGTGAAGTATGGCAACAGATGAGGACAGCACATTTGTAATAACTTTATATTAATGCTATCCGAGCCGTAAACGTTGATTTAATGGCGAAAAGAATATTTCCAACTTCCAATTCATTTTTTTCAACAAACTGAAACGAGTTTTTCCAGATAATGTTTTTTATTTGCCAAGTAGTAGTTAATTAAATCATTTTATCTATACGAGAGTTACTATTAGAAGAATTAGAAAAAAATTATTTATCTCATTTACGTTTTGCAAGTTAAGTGGCAATCATGTTTTTTATCTCTATTTACATATTCAATTTCCGAAGCTCTTTCAATTGCCTGAGGTTTATTTTTTATTATTTAAGAACCTATCTGTACGAATTTTCCCCGAGTCGTAGATAAATTCTTACAAATTTGTCTGACCAATGAACCGTCCACTGCGTTGTTTAGTAACTGCGCAAGCCGCTAAGCTACTAACAACGTACAAAACGGCCTTCGTAGTGGTAATACTTTATTACCGCTGAAGTGGGGAAATGGGGAAGTAACCGTACAATACAGTAGTCCCAGAACAGTATGCTTTTATTCCGGAAAAACAACCAAGCTGAATATTGGCATGGGGCGTAGCTTAAGGTGCTAAATAAGGATGTCAAACGTCCCCCTAGAGAGGTGGTGTGCTTAAAGTTTGACTAAGAAAGAATTAAGAAAATGGTTCTTCCTATTGACTTTATGGCAAAAATACTTGTATACTCGTTTAATCATTAGAAATACTCTAAAAGAGAGGTTTTTGCGTAATCAGGCTTTGAAGCTGTAAGCCCAACGTATTTATCTGAAATATCAGTGTACTTTCTTTTTACACCACCTTCGAATTTGAGTAGAAGCCAGGCTTTCTTCTTCTTTTCCATCTTAATTTAGGCCTTTATGTTATTTCGATCGTTATCTGGTGATGTGGTTTCCTTCCATTTTTATGCTGTTTCTCTTGTAGGCTTCTTCCATTTTCATCGCGTGTAACGCAAAACAGCCTCGTGTTTGCTTATCGTCCATCTCACGATGTCTTCAGTTCGGCAATTCTCAATGTAATTATATGTACTGTTTTTAGAGTTATATGCGCAAATTTCCGTGCATATGTCAGTACGGGTCATATTCATCATTTGTATATTCGTACTTTGATCTCATAGTTTAGCTAATAACTTGGCCAGTCACCTCTTTCATCAGATTTCGTCGACTCGATATAAGTAGGACTAGATATATGACATCATTTGGTGGATAATTTGATTATATAAACAACTAGCTTGTGTCTTCGTCGTTCCTTCGACATAACTAGGCTTTTGATTTTTACTACTAAGAAAAAATGTCATATTTTACTTTTGCGCTTCTATTTTAAATATTTCTAGCAATATTCACTTTTTAATAGAATAACTGCATCGTTAGCATAACAGACAATTATAATTTCGCCTATATGGAGCTTGTATTTTCGCTCTACACTTTCGATATGAAGGTTGAATAGTATTGGACTCAGACTATCACCTTATTGTAATGTATGTCGACGGAATCGAAGACCACAGATACGGCGAAAGAGATGTTTGCTGATTCCGGATGCCAGCAGCCAAACAAACACTCTGTAGGCGGTTTTGGGGTTACTCTTTGATATCGGAGGCCTTCATGGGCTCAAATGTATATTACGGTTGTGGACGGCTTCAGCTAAGTCCAAAAGGGCTTAAGAGCTAGACTATTCCAGTTAGAGCTGCTGGGCAAGTCACTGAATCGAAGCGTCTTCAGTAGGTCAAACATCCTGGTTATCTAATTTTCAAGGCCTCACTATATGGGTCAGCCTTTCGAAGTGCGTGTGAATGCCCCGAGCTCTAGCTTACGCAACGACGCGGATCTTTGGGTGGTTTTCTTTATCTACAAATATTGATTTTAAGGTTTTTCTGATAATTATAACGTTTTCCCCATTTTGCAATCCACAAATCCACCTGGACCCCAAAATTGCCACAGCCCGAATTGTCTTAAAACATACAATTGACCCGTAGAAAGTTTCCATACAGCGAATTTTACACAACTATTAGTTTGTCTGATAATTATAACGGCTTGTCCCATTTTGCAACACCCAAATCCACCTAGGTTGCAAAACTCCCATATTCCAAATATGGATCCTTAGAAAACCTCCAATCAGCGAATTGCAAACAAATATTGATTTTAAGGTTTTTTTTAAATTTGCAATTCCAAATACACCTGGGCCGCAAAATTCCGACATCCTGAATTTTCTTAAAATATACAATCGTCCAGCAGAAAATCTCCAAACAGCGAATTTCACACAAATATTGATTATAAAGTTTCTCTGATAATCAAAATGGTTTGCTTCATTTTGCAACCCCGAAATTTACCTGGGCAGCAAAACTCCCATATCCCGAATATTGATCCGTGAATAGCCTCTAAACAGCAAATTTCACACAAATATTGATTTTAAGGTTTTTTGATAATTATAACCATTCCCCATCTTGCAACCCCCGAAATCCACCTGGGCCGCAAAATTCTCACATCCCGAATTCTCTTAAAAAATACAATCGAGCCAAACAGCGAATCTCACACAAATATTGATTTTTAAGTTTTTTTTATTGTTATCACGTTTTCCCCATTTTGCAACCCACAAATCCACATGGGTCGTATAATTTCCACCTCCCGAATTCTCCTAAAATATGCAATTGACCAAAACAAGTCTCCAAACAGAGTATTTCGCACACATATTTTCAAGTTTTTCTGATAGTTATAACGGTTTGCCCATTTTGCAAACCCCAAATCCACTTGGGCTGCAAAATACCCACATTCAGAATTTTCTTAAAAAATACAATCAAACAGCAGAAAGGCTCCAAACAGCGAATTTCACGAAAATATAAATTTTAAGATTTTTCTGATAATTATAACGTTTTCCACATTTTGCAACATCCAAATCCAGCTGATCCCCAAAATCGACCAGTAGGAAGTTTCCAAACAGCGCAAAACAGCTAATTTCACACAAATATTAATTTGAAGGCTTTTTTGATAATTACAACGTTTTTCCCATTTTGCAACCCCCAAATCCACCTGAGAAATGCCCACATCCCGAATTCTCTTATAAAATAAAAACACCGGTAGAAAGCCTACAAACAGGTCATTTCATACACATATTAATTTTAAAGTTTTTCTGATAAGTATAACGGTTTTCCCCATTTTGAAACCCCCAAATCCACCTGGGCTGTAAAATTCCGATATCCCGAATTGTCATAAAAATGCAATTGACGAGTAGAAAGTTTCCAAACAGTGAATTTCACATAAATATACATTTTAAGGATTTTCTGATAATTATAATAGTTTTCCGCATATTGCAACCCTCAAATCCACCGGTTCCGCGAAATCCCACCTCCCAAATTATCTTAAAAAATAAAATCGCTCAGTAGAAAGTCTCCAAACAGCGCATTTCACACAAATATTAATTTTACAAATTTTCTGATAATTATAACGGTTTCTCAATTTTGCAACCCCTAAATCAACCTGAGCCGCAAAATTCTTAAAAACCCACAGAGTCATTCACATACTACCAAAAACAAAATTTGTAATTTCTTTGTGTCCCCCTCTTTATGAGAACATCCAATTTGCTACAAATGCACCTCAGCTTCCTACCCCTGTAACTTCGCCCTCGTGCATCGCAGACTCCAAAAACCAGCTAGTACGATGAGCGTTGGTTCATCCTCTTTCCAACTAGCCCCACATCACATTTGGATCTTTGAAAAAGTATAATATGTAACAGCACCGGACGCTTTCGTGTCCAAAAATACGTTTTAACCCCAGTATTTTTGTCCCCTCGAATCTTACATTTTCACAACCTTTTCAGAAAGTTCTCCCTTGACGAGATCTTCAAAATGACACCAACAACATTCACCTGCAATACGAACAACTTGGAAAAATTTGCAAAAACTGAGCATTTGCCAAGCGTCACACAAATCCAAGATTCGTATAGTGTAGGTTGCCTGGTAAGTTTCGACCAATTAGCGCGCTGCACGCTACGCGCGAAGAATGAGCGGAGCCGGAGTTTAAATATTCCTACGACATTTACGCACAATAAACTCCTCAAAATCAGTTTTCCTTTCAATCGTTAAATGACTTGGGTGATTCTGGTTTTTAAAATGTGTTGACGCGGGCCAGATAGTAAGTTACAAGAGCTTGTTTGATTTAAATTATACTCCATTCACGTGCGTAGGATCTTTTAAATTAAATTACGAAATGTAGGTAATAAGGCTTAACATTTTAAATTTAATATAGTAGTAATGCAACGTCTTGCTTACATAATATAATCTATTAATAAAGAACACAAAATAAAAATAGTATGCTTAGTTATTTGTATATGTAGTACTAAATTATTCTATTTTTTTTTTATTTCTCGAGAGTCTTTCTTCTCATGTCGTCGCAGTCTTCAGTAGCTTTTCTTTTAGGCCGATTTTTATTTTTCTGCAACATCAAAAATTTCTTTCGCATGAAGACTTTGTCGAGTAAAGGAGTGAATTAGAGTTTTATCTATCCCCGGAACTGATTTTGCTAAAATTGTCTCAGTTCTTCTAATTATGTTATTCTTAAATTTAAAAGAATTCTTATGGAGCCTTATAAAACGTTTCTCTAGCATTTTAACTGATGCTAACCAAGAATTTGAAGGTTGAGTGAGACCACCAAGTGACAAACTCTGCACCCATGACGGCATACTGTATATGAATACATATTTATGGGATCGTTTTTATAAGTGTAACATCCCAAGTGAGGAAGCTCCATTTGGTGTTTTCTTGCAAGATACCCAGCAATATAAGTTAGACCGTCCTCTTCTGATTTCTTTGAAGTAGTTGCTATTGAGCACGGAATTAATCGCAACAGACATTCACGTTACACAGCTTCATTGCGGACAGCAAGCGTTATTGTATAAATTGTGTGAAAATTACTAGCCACTAAACGGCAGAAATTTGGCAAGGAACATATTTCACAGATGTGTCACGTGTTGTAAATCAAATACTAAGGGTGTCATGCCTCCGATGGCCGATTTACCTGCAGAGAGGCTTAGTCCCAGTTTACCCTCCTCTCGCGAAATAGATTATTGTGGTTATTTTCTGTTGAAGAACAAGAAAACCCGCGGTTGCAAGAATGTTAAGCGTTATGTCAGTGTATTTGTTTGTTTTACGACAAAGGATATACACCTTGAATTCATTAGTTTCTTAAGCGTTGAAGTTTTTATAGCTGCACTTTATAGATTCGTGAATACCCCTTGGTATTCCGCGCGAGATTTTGAGGGATAATGCCAGAAATTGTATTGGAGCGAGAAGAGAATTGCGTTAATTGCACGATTTTCTAAATTCAGAGGAAACCAATCGAAAAATTAGGAATTATTGTCTCTCAAAGGAAATAGTATGGAAAAATATTCCACCGCGAGCGCCACATATGAGCGGACTTTGAGAAAGTTTTGTCAAATTGTTTAAACTTTACCCAAAAAGAATAGCTGGTAATGCACGTTTAGTGTATAAAGAGTTTAACACTCTTATTACACAAATTGAAGCAATACTAAATTTACGTCCCATTCAACCATTAACTTCCAACCCTTTAGAACTGAATCCTCTAACTTCCGGCCGCTTTCTTAACGATCGGCCAATTACCAGCGTCATGGTTAAAATTTTAAGGAGTGCCAAAGAGAATCGACTCGTGAATTTTTAAAGGATTCAGTTATCGACTCAACATTTTTGGAACCGCTGGGCGAAAGAATATTTGCCTACGTTGCACCAACGACCTAAGCAACGGGCCACTTACCAAACCATTGAAACTCGATCTTTGGTTATAAAAAAGACAATTTACCGCCTTGTCAATTGCCACTAGCCAGGGTCCTCGACCTACACGCCGGTGCAGATGGAATCGTTAGGGTATCTACAGTGAAGACCTCCAACAGCATCTTGAAGCGACCGTTTTAGTGAAATTGTGCCCGTTGCCATCTGTTGAAAAACCATAGCAGCAATTAAACCAAGAACTGTCATAAAATATCTAAACCATGTTACATTTAAGCATAATTCTTTAACATCTCTGAGGAACCAACTTTATGAGTAGTTATCTTCTGGTTATCTTTAGCATAATTTTAGATTGTAATTCATGTACATATTATACTTTATTGTTGTGTTAGTTTGAATAGATTACCTTTTATATAATGTTCAAATCATAAATCTTCCAAGGTGGTGAGTATATTTAGTATTAAGAAGTGTACAAACTAGCAGCCCCTAAATCTAAAAGGGCAGACTAGAACCGACGTTAGCCCTGGTCGGTCCCATAGAGTTATAAGTTCAAACGCACTTGTACAGAAAATTTTCGTTCGTGTATTTGTAATTAAATAAAGTATATTTTAAAACGTTTGCTACCGAAATCAGTTATTGTTTAGCATACAGTCCACTACTGAACTCTTTCAGGATCGTACACCAACATCCATGCTTTCTTTGATTTCCAGTTCAAACGTTAATAAATAAATACATCAAGAGAAAGTATTTACATTGTTAATTAGATCAGTCCAAAGTTAACGAGATAATGCTCTCTAAAATTGTCGAAATAGTTAATGATTTCAATAGAACGATGTTTCGCTGCACTGTTCAAAAGGAATAGAAAAAATCAAATTTATTGGGAATTATAGCGATACACGTTGGCTGGCTAGATTACTCGACTTATTGTTCATAGATTATAAGGGGTTGCTATAAAGCTGAATTTATAAAAATATATTAGAAGTATTTTTAAAATTGTTTGTAAATAAAATACCTACACTTTGTTAGTTCAGATCTAATGGCATAACGGTCTAATACGATGCCTACAAGAAAACGTGAACTTTTTTATTATGCTTTCAGATAGTCCGAAACGTTGCGTCGTAATAATCTCTAATAAAATTATGAACTTGCATTAACTGAGTAGTTTCCAATACTGCATGTTACTACTATATGGGTCTGTTCAGCGCAAAATTATTTTTTGGTGTAAAATATATCTCTTCTATAATTATTAAAATATAACGGGTGTTCAAAAAGTCTTTACGTCCTGGGTGGCTATGGAATTTCAAACATATGAATAGTATGTTGGTGGCACTGTAAGTCTATGTCAAATTCGAAGTTAGCAGGTTAGGCTTTGCGTCAGTTTTGACACAGACTGATGCAAAACGCAACCTGCTAACTTCGAATTTGACATAGACTTACAGTGCCACCAACATACTATTCATACGTTTGAATTTCCATAGCCGCCCAGGACGTAAAGACTTTGTGAACACTCGTTATTTAAAAAATTTAAATTTCAACGATTTTGACCGGTTAAAAAAAGTTAAAATTTTCAAGACAAATCAAAATGTCAAGGAATTTGCATTATTTCTTAAGGTATATTAAAAAATTTATAATGTGAAGACATTTTAGCCTGTCTTTTAAGTTTGTACTATATGTACCTATTTTTATTGGTCTTTGACCCGTTTTTACGGTAAAAAGATATGCTATTGAAATTAGGCGAAGTATCAATTACAATTCCACCGGTTCCAGATGGAACCACTTTAAGTTCTGGTTTACAGAAGCTCGATTGAATTCTCTACTTGAGATTAAACATTTAAAGCTCTGATTAACCTAACTCCAATAAAATTATTATATCTACATATAGATCGACCTTAAAAGTTACACTTAAAATGTCCCATCTGAAACATCATAAACAAATACAAAAAGGGAGATGGAATTGGGTCTCAAAAAATGGTTTTTAGGTCCAAAATCAATAGTTTTTATAATTATTAAAATTAGTCACACTTAAACAAATTCTAGACAAAAAATATCTGTTGTAATATTTACAGAACAAAATTGTTATACCTGTTCAGGAAAAGTTGATATTTTGAAGACCTAATTCATAGGTACCTATCATAATAACTAATAGACTAAAAAATACCATTTGTTATCATAAAATGAAATGAAATCAGCGAAATAAAAGGCGAAATCAGTTATATTAGTAATGTTTATTAAAGTCCTTTTTCCCCCAGTACAAAAGTCTCCTGGTTAGGAGGCAAAAGGACAGATCGGAGAGAATACAGATTACGCTTACAATCATGGTTTAGCTTAGATACAAATACTTGTGGTTTATTATTTTTGACAATAAAAAAACTTAACGCCTGGGACATCCTGTTGAACGAGTGCAGGCTACTGTAGCTTTGTAACAGTTGGTTGAGTCAGTACATGTAGTGGCTGCAAAACAGTGGGTTGAATCTGTACACGTCATGGCTTTCTTACAATTTGAAGACCCAGTACATGTTAGTGCATTTGGACAGTTTCTACAATTAGTGCATGCTATTCTACAACTAGTACAATCAGCACCCCCAGTGCATTGGCAGTAATACTCGGTACACAAACACATAACTATAACTGCTATTAGTAACCAGTTTGTTGTCAAAGCACACGTTTTGAATGCCATAGTTTTTTGTATTATCGTTATTTATCTCGCTGTTTACTTCAGTCGACTGCTGAAATCAGGCCTGAGCTCTACTATATACACTATAGACCGACGTCATAATTCCTTCGCTATTTTTTTTTAATTGTCTTGTTTACACGATAGTTACAGTAACATGTTGTTGTATTAGTTTATTTCCGTTATTGCACAATAATAGAACTATGGCTCATTTGCATTTGCATTTTAATAAGTTTTCCAAACTGCTTTATTTAAAAACTAGGAAAGTTGTAACACCAAAATAATTTATTTTATATGCCACGGCAGCTACCCTTGCGGAAGTAGGTAATAGTCAAATAAAAGTCAGGTTGACGGGGAAATTGAATTTAATAGGATCGTTGTTAAGAAAACTATTGTTTTATAATCATAGTGATTTGCTAGACATAGTTTATTAGTACGAAATATGACGTTAACGGTTAAATGTGAATGTTGAAACTTATATGTTCTTGTACTCGAATTGCTCTACGATTAGGTGAATCCGATACCCGATAGGTAGTTATGTAGGTACTCCTCGGAACATCCAGCACATTAGTTTTAATGTTAGGTAACGGCCATTAGGATGCCCCCTGGATGAGTAAATGTGGTTCGATTGAGTTACATGGCTTCAAATTTTGACCCAAAACTAGAAACAATATAGTTTATTATTTAAACCAGAAACAATTTTGTAATTTTTCAATTTTTTAGTCATACCTATGGCTTTTCGTGCAGCTTTAGGGCTGCTAAAAATCATATTTTTCGAAAACTGTCATCAAATGTTGACATTTTCGTTAAATTCTCAGTAAGCAAAGTGATTCTTTTTTGTCACTTAACAGCGAAATACTTTTATGTTCTAGAACGCAAAACTCTTTTGCGTTCTAGAACATAAAAGAAATGTCAAAAAATTTGTAATTTTTTAGGAACTTATTTGTGATTTTATTAATTAAGTAACCCACATTAGTTTTATATTAAGTAATTTAAAATTTCAATAGATACTAATAACTATTATAAGCTATTATAAACATGACTAATTTATGTTGTACTACATGTAAATTGAAGGTGCTGATATTGCAGTGAGTTAAATTTATACGTCACTTTGACGTTTGTTAAACAATTCAGCAGGCCGTGGTTCAAAAATTAATTGTTTATGAAATATAAAATTGTCAATTAACGTTGACAGTTACCTTATTTAATTTTTTTTATTCTCATACTACTTAGTTTTATTGCAGTTTTCGAAAAATCATTGTTTGCATCTCGAATGCAAAATGCTTTTGCGTTCTCGAATGGGTAAAATAACTTCCATTCGCGAACGCAAAAGTAGCATTTCGCATTCTAGATACAATAATAGCCATTTTCAGTAATTATTAACTACACAAAATATTATTGTACCACTACAATAACTAGTGACGATCAAAATATAATAATTTTGGCCCTGGTAAGCATGCCATCACTAACAGGTGCTCAACAAATTGCTTAGAATTGATTGTAGTAGTTGTAGACGCTGTAGGAGTGCTTTTGAAGCTCATTTAGCTAAATAAAACTGCTATATCAAACTTTTCTGCATCCAATAAATTCAATTTCAGTAGTTTAGTATTCATGCACGTCAAAGCGTCTAAAAAACACGTTTTTCAGTAATTATTAACTACACAAAATATTATTGTACCACTACAATAGCTAGTGACGATCAAAATATAATAATTTTGGCCCTGGTAAGCATGCCATCACTAACAGGTGCTCAACAAATTGCTTAGAATTGATTGTAGTAGTTGTAGACGCTGTAGGAGTGCTTTTGAAGCTCATTTAGCTAAATAAAACTGCTATATCAAACTTTTCTGCATCCAATAAATTCAATTTCAGTAGTTTAGTATTCATGCACGTCAAAGCGTCTAAAAACACGTTTTTCAGTAATTACTAACTACACAAAATATTATTGTACCACTACAATAGCTAGTCACGATTAAAATATAATAATTTTGGCCCTGGTAAGCATGCCATCACTAACAGGTGCTCAACAAATTGCTTAAAATTGATTGTAGTGGTTGTAGACGCTGTAGGAGTGCTTTTGAAGTTCATTTAGCTAAATAAAACTGCTATATCAAACTTTTCTGCATCCAATAAATTCAATTTCAGTAGTTTAGTATTCATGCACGCCAAAGCGTCTAAACAACACGTTTTTCGAAAAAAGTCATCAAATGTTGACATTTTCGTTAAATTCTCAGTAAGCAAAGTGATTCTTTTTTGTCACTTAACAGCAAAATACTTTTATGTTCTAGAACGCAAAACTCTTTTGCGTTCTAGAACATAAAAGAAATGTCAAAAAAGTTGTAATTTTTTAGGAACTTATTTGTGATTTTATTAATTAAGTAACCCACATTAGTTTTATATTAAGTAATTTAACATTTCAATAGATACTAATAACTATTATAAGCTATTATAAACATGACTAATTTATGTTGTACTACATGTAAATTGAAGGTGCTGATATTGCAGTGAGTTAAATTTATATGTCACTTTGACGGTTGTGAAACAATTCAGCAGGCCGTGGTTCAAAAATTAATTGTTTATGAAATATAAAATTGGCAATTAACGTTGACAGTTACCTTATTTAATTTTTTTTATTCGCATACTACTTAGTTTTATTGCAGTTTTCGAAAAATCATTGTTTGCATCTCGAATGCGAAATGCTTTTGCGTTCTCGAATGGGTAAAATAACTTCCATTCGCGAACGCAAAAGTAGCAATTCGCATTCTAGATACAAAAATAGCCATTTTCAGTAATTATTAACTACACAAAATATTATTGTACCACTACAATAGCTAGTGACGATCAAAATATAATAATTTTGGCCCTGGTAAGCATGCCATCACTAACAGGTGCTCAACAAATTGCTTAGAATTGATTGTAGTAGTTGTAGACGCTGTAGGAGTGCTTTTGAAGCTCATTTAGCTAAATAAAACTGCTATATCAAATTTTTCTGCATCCAATAAATTCAATTTCAGTAGTTTAGTATTCATGCACGTCAAAGCGTCTAAAAACACGTTTTTCAGTAATTATTAACTACACAAAATATTATTGTACCACTACAATAGCTAGTGACGATTAAAATATAATAATTTTGGCCCTGGTAAGCATGCCATCACTAACAGGTGCTCAACAAATTGCTTAGAATTGATTGTAGTACCTAGTTGTAGACGCTGTAGGAGTGCTTTTGAAGCTCATTTAGCTAAATAAAACTGCTATATCAAACTTTTCTGCATCCAATAAATTCAATTTCAGTAGTTTAGTATTCATGCACGTCAAATCGTCTAAAAAACACGTTTTTCAGTAATTATTAACTACACAAAATATTATTGTACCACTACAATAGCTAGTGACGATTAAAATATAATAATTTTGGCCCTGGTAAGCATGCCATCACTAACAGGTGCTCAACAAATTGCTTAGAATTGATTGTAGTACCTAGTTGTAGACGCTGTAGGAGTGCTTTTGAAGCTCATTTAGCTAAATAAAACTGCTATATCAAACTTTTCTGCATCCAATAAATTCAATTTCAGTAGTTTAGTATTCATGCACGTCAAATCGTCTAAAAACACGTTTTTCAGTAATTATTAACTACACAAAATATTATTGTACCACTACAATAGCTAGTCACGATTAAAATATAATAATTTTGGCCCTGGTAAGCATGCTATCACTAACAGGTGCTCAATAAATTGCTTAGAATTGATTGTAGTGGTTGTAAACGCTGTAGGAGTGCTTTTGAAGCTCATTTAGCTAAATAAAACTGCTATATCAAATTTTTCTGCATCCAATAAATTCAATTTCAGTAGTTTAGTATTCATGCACGTCAAAGCGTCTAAAAAACACGTTTTTCAGTAATTATTAACTACACAAAATATTATTGTACCACTACAATAGCTAGTGACGATTAAAATATAATAATTTTGGCCCTGGTAAGCATGCCATCACTAACAGGTGCTCAACAAATTGCTTAGAATTGATTGTAGTACCTAGTTGTAGACGCTGTAGGAGTGCTTTTGAAGCTCATTTAGCTAAATAAAACTGCTATATCAAACTTTTCTGCATCCAATAAATTCAATTTCAGTAGTTTAGTATTCATGCACGTCAAAGCGTCTAAAAAACACGTTTTTCAGTAATTATTAACTACACAAAATATTATTGTACCACTACAATAGCTAGTGACGATCAAAATATAATAATTTTGGCCCTGGTAAGCATGCCATCACTAACAGGTGCTCAACAAATTGCTTAGAATTGATTGTAGTAGTTGTAGACGCTGTAGGAGTGCTTTTGAAGCTCATTTAGCTAAATAAAACTGCTATATCAAACTTTTCTGCATCCAATACATTCAATTTCAGTAGTTTAGTATTCATGCACGTCAAAGCGTCTAAAAAACACGTTTTTCAGTAATTACTAACTACACAAAATATTATTGTACCACTACAATAGCTAGTCACGATTAAAATATAATAATTTTGGCCCTGGTAAGCATGCCATCACTAACAGGTGCTCAACAAATTGCTTAGAATTGATTGTAGTGGTTGTAGACGCTGTAGGAGTGCTTTTGAAGCTCATTTAGCTAAATAAAACGGCTATATCAAACTTATCTGCATCCAATAAATTCAATTTCAGTAGTTTAGTATTCATGCACGTCAAAGCGTCTAAAAAACACGTTTTTCAGTAATTATTAACTACACAAAATATTATTGTACCACTACAATAGCTAGTCACGATTAAAATATAATAATTTTGGCCCTGGTAAGCATGCCATCACTAACAGGTGCTCAACAAATTGCTTAGAATTGATTGTAGTACCTAGTTGTAGACGCTGTAGGAGTGCTTTTGAAGCTCATTTAGCTAAATAAACTGCTATATCAAATTTTTCTGCATCCAATAAATTCAATTTCAGTAGTTTAGTATTCATGCACGTCAAAGCGTCTAAAAAACACGTTTTTCAGTAATTATTAACTACACAAAATATTATTGTACCACTACAATAGCTAGTGACGATCAAAATATAATAATTTTGGCCCTGGTAAGCATGCCATCACTAACAGGTGCTCAACAAATTGCTTAGAATTGATTGTAGTACCTAGTTGTAGACGCTGTAGGAGTGCTTTTGAAGCTCATTTAGCTAAATAAAACTGCTATATCAAACTTTTCTGCATCCAATAAATTCAATTTCAGTAGTTTAGTATTCATGCACGTCAAAGCGTCTAAAAAACACGTTTTTCAGTAATTATTAACTACACAAAATATTATTGTACCACTACAATAGCTAGTCACGATCAAAATATAATAATTTTGGCCCTGGTAAGCATGCCATCACTAACAGGTGCTCAACAAATTGCTTAGAATTGATTGTAGTACCTAGTTGTAGACGCTGTAGGAGTGCTTTTGAAGCTCATTTAGCTAAATAAAACTGCTATATCAAATTTTTCTGCATCCAATAAATTCAATTTCAGTAGTTTAGTATTCATGCAGGTCAAAGCGTCTAAACAACACGTTTTTCGAAAACTGTCATCAAATGTTGACATTTTCGTTAAATTCTCAGTAAGCAAAGTGATTCTTTTTTGTAACTTAACAGCGAAATACTTTTATGTTCTAGAACGCAAAACTCTTTTGCGTTCTAGAACATAAAAGAAATATCAAAAAAGTTGTAATTTTTTAGGAACTTATTTGTGATTTTATTAATTAAGTAACCCACATTAGTTTTATATTAAGTAATTTAACATTTCAATAGATACTAATAACTATTATAAGCTATTATAAACATGACTAATTTATGTTGTACTACATGTAAATTGAAGGTGCTGATACTGCAGTGAGTTAAATTTTTACGTCACTTTGACGTTTGTTAAACAATTCAGCAGGCCGTGGTTCAAAAATTAATTGTTTATGAAATATAAAATTGGCAATTAACGTTGACAGTTACCTTATTTAATTTTTTTTATTCTCATACTACTTAGTTTTATTGCAGTTTTCGAAAAATCATTGTTTGCATCTCGAATGCGAAATGCTTTTGCGTTCTCGAATGGGTAAAATAACTTCCATTCGCGAACGCAAAGGTAGCATTTCGCATTCTAGATACAAAAATAGCCATTTTCAGTAATTATTAACTACACAAAATATTATTGTACCACTACAATAGCTAGTGACGATCAAAATATAATAATTTTGGCCCTGGTAAGCATGCAATCACTAACAGGTGCTCAATAAATGCCTTAGAATTGATTTTAGTGGTTGTAGAAGCTGAGCTGTACAAGAGCATTTGAAGCTCATTTAGCCAAATAAAACTGCTATATCAAATTTTTCTGCATCGAAAAAATTCAACTTCAGTAGTTTAGTATTCATGTACAGGGTGGCCAGATAAGAATACAAAGTGCTGTATCTCGGAAACTATTCGTCGTAGAGACTTTCGGAAAAAAAATTTATGACTAAAGTGGCCAAAAGAAGACCGTGGAAAATATTTTCAGATTTCCAAAATGGTCACCAGGGGGCGTAACCGCCATCTTAAACCTTTAAAGTGATTTTTCACTGAAATCCACCTACTAAATGTTACCAAAAGATATAAGGTTATTAAAGCTAAGCTTTACTAGTGTAATTTTTGTTTAACACTTTTTGACTTATCTATTAAAATAAAGTTGTGGGGGGTAATTCAATGTTTTTTTAAATAAACAGCTGTAACTCCTAAACCACTGAACGGATTTTAACAAACTTGGTCTTGTTGGAAAAAGCATTTATTGTTCCATGAAACCCATCTTACCTGTGATATGTCTAATTCTTAGTGATGCCGCTAGAGCGCCTTTTTTGATATAATAACAGATAATTGCAAAATTCTCTAAAAAATTAAATGCAATAATATGACTTTTTTTCACAAAAATGTAGTGAAATGATACCTAACTAGGCTAGTGAAAACCGTATCTCAATATCTTATTCGTAGCCTGAAATATCGAAGAAAGAAGATTTAGTTATCATATAATTTTAAAAAGACGTTATTACACCGATATTTATTGTTATTTATTTGTCTTTTTTCAAGATTCAATGATAAAATTTCATAATTTAATAATTTTTAAATAATAAAAGTATTCTTAGTTCAAATAAATTAAAAAAAACGTGTAGGGGCATAATAAGAAAAAAGGGCCGATTTTGAAATAAAACTAATGCCTCCTTAAATGCTCGAACTGTCTTCCATCACACTCAATACATTGTTGGAGCCGCTCATGGGTGGACATTACAGAAGCTTCAATTTCTGCTCTTGAAAGGCTGCGAATGGCCTCCTGTATTCGGATTTTCATGTCGTCTCTCGTTGTTGGTGGAATTTGATAAACAATATCTTTCAACCGACCCCATAGATAGAAGTCCAAACAGGTGACGTCTGGGGATCGGGGTGGCCACTTCTGGTGATATGTTAGATCTAAATGTTCTCGCACATTTCTTGAGAAATGTGCTGGGCAACCGTCTAGTTGCAAAAACATATTTTGCCGTAATTGCAAGGGCACATCTAATAAAATAAGCAATTGGTTTACCCGAAAATCAAGGAACACGGCACCATTTAGTGGTTGATCAAAGAAATAGGGACCTATAATAGTTCCGCCCAGGATGCCACACCACACATTGAGATTCCAATGGCCTCGATGTTGGACCTCGCGCAACCAGTGAGGATTGTTGTCAGACCAATAATGCATATTATGCAAATTAATGTTTCCATCACTTCTAAAAGTGGCCTCATCCGTCCAAAGAATTTCTGATAAAAATTCTCTATTTTCCCTAATCATGCCCAACATCCAATGACAATAATCTATCCGTCGGTCAAAGTCTTCGTGATTTAAGGCTTGATGTAAAACCATGTGATATGGGTGCAGTCTAAAAATTTGAAATAACAAACACATTGTGAAACATGTAAGGTACTATTTTTAGTGACACAAAAAATTACCTGTGATCCTTTAAAATGTTTAGAATAGTAGTACGTGATATACCCAACGCGCGAGACATTGCTCTCGTACTAACGTGGGGATTCAATTCCACGTCTCCTAAGACATTAACAATATTGTCTTCCGTTGTTCTAGCAGAGTGTCTTCGCAACTGAGGTCGAAAGCTGCCAGTATTACACAAATTTTGCACTAAACGCGGAAAAATTCTCGCATCGCGTAAACGCCGATTTGGATATCGAGCTCTGTATACTCTTTGAGCCAATGCCGCATTTTGAAGACATTCAAAATATGCCGTAATCATATCGACAGCTTCATCATTTGTAAAAGGCATTTTAATAGTTTCAAGGCCTTACTTGTGTATGCAACGAACACAAATTACACTGTCTCTATAAGTATAATTTTAATATTTTTTGACAAGTTGATTTTAGGCATTTATTTTTCTTCCATAGCCTACTCTTCATATTCTGCCTATCTTGCACTTGCATACTAGCTGCATTGATTATTATGCCCCTACACGTTTTTTCTCAATTTTTTGAACTAAGAATACTTTTATGATTTAAAAATTATTAAATTATGAAATTTTATCATTGAATCTTGAAAAAAGACAAATAAATTACAATAAATAGGGAGTTTTTGCATAACGTTCCGTGAAAATAACGGCCCGTTAAAGCCTATGTTACCTAGCGACATCAACGATACAGCCAATCCAAATTGAATGTTTCGGTTTTAACGTAACGTTATTTTAACGTAACGTTGTGCAAAAACTCCCTAATACCGGTGTAATAGCGTCTTTTTAAAATTAGATGATAACTAAATTTTCTGTCTTCGATATTTCAAGCTACGAATAAGATATCGAGATATGGTTTTTACTAGCCTATTTAGGTATCATTTCACTACATTTTTATGAAAAAAAGTCATATTATTGCATTTAATTTTTTAGAGAATTTTGCAATTTTCTGTTATTATATCAAAAACGCGCTCTAGCGGCATTACTAAGAATTAGACATATGACAGGTAAGATGGGTTTCATGGAACAATAAATGCTTTTTCCAACAAGACCAAGTTTTAATAGATACATCAAAAAGTGTTAAACAAAAATTACTCGAGTAAAGCTTAGCTTTAGAAACCATATATTTTTTGGTAACATTTACTAGGTGGATTTCAGTGAAAAATCACTTTAAAAGTTTAAGATGGCGGTTACGCCCCCTGGTGACCATCTTGGAAATCTGAAAATATTTTCCACCGTCTTCATTTGGTCACTTTGGTAATAATTTTTTTTTACCGAAAGTCGTTACGACGAATAGTTTCCGAGATACAGCACTTTGCATTCTTATCTGGCCACCCTGTACATGTTTCTCAATCTCACTGATATTTCTTTAGGTACAAGAATATTATAACAATACTTAAAATAAATTTAAAAAAACATATTAATATGTCGCTAATAAAATAACAATAAACGTTCTAGAATGACTTCGTACACAGTAATGTCATTTGGTTCCCTCGTTTCGGAAGAATGTTATTTTGGAACGGTATTTCTTCGGAACGAGAACGTGTGGAACGTTCCACTTAAAGCATCGTTCCGCCCATCTCTAGTTCCTCCTAATAAAAGCATCTTTGCTCCAGTTCTTATATTTGCTATTAACGCACGTTTCATGGGTAAACAAAATAAACTATGAACAATAATATGTGGAGCCGCCGAGCGGATGTCTTGTAATTCTCAGTACTCCTTTAAAACAGCTAATAAATGTAAACTAAGAATGACTCATATAAGTAATATATCTTCGAAAGTTATATAAAAAAAAAATGAATGTAATATCGAGTTCAACATCTTTATCTGATTGCAAATTAATATTAAAGTGTACTTACAAGATGCTGAAAAGGTTCACAACTGTAGTAAGTATCGAGAGATCCAAAAAAACTGTTCCACAGCGGGATGTGGAAATTCAACGTATGAATAATATGTTGGTGGCACTGTACGTCAATGTCAAATTCGAGGTTATCAGGTTAGGATTTCCGTCAGTTATGACACAGAATGACGCAAATCCTAACCTGCTAACCTCGAATTTGACATTGACGTACAGTGTCACCAACATATTATTCATACGTTGAATTTCCACAGCCCGCTGGGGAACAGTTTTTTTTGGATCTCTCGATACTATTATTTATTAATGATCTGCTATGCAGTAGAACTTCGCAGTAACGTTTCGCGTGGCGTATAATAAACAATAATAATACAGATGTGAACAATTTTAAAACTTTTATTTTAGTTTTTATGCCAGACTTGAAAATTAGCAAAATGCATTGCAACTTTTGTAATTTTTTAAGTTTTATAGTAAAAAAAAAAACACCGTTAGCTACTGCTAATTACTAAATGACCCACTAACTAATAAATAATTACTTTACACTGAAGAATAATGGTCTCTAAGTAATTTAACAACTTCAAATCTCAGGAACAGAGCCCAGGAAACTTAAAATTTAAAGTTGAAAGCATCGCGGACTGAAGATAGCGCACATTAGTGGAAGCCTGATCAACTTTCTATGGCGGCCATCTTGACAGTTCCCAGTCTCAGTGCACAGGCTTTGTTTATAGGTGGTGCTGCTTTTTATCGCTTGTAGGTAGAGTTCACATCAAAAATAAATATAAGACGTATGATGCCAACTGCAGTTAAATTGTAAACAATGGATAACTAAAATAGCTGAAAATTTTTGGTTACCTGGTTTTCGTGTACTACGCACGAACTATGAAACCAAGTGTAAGTTAAATAGGAAATACTACGGCCTGCTGAATTGTGTGCAAATGTCACTTTATACGGCTTGCTCATTTTTTTGAAATCCATTGTTGTTTTCATTTCTGAGAAAACGCCAATTTTGGGCGTTTGGCGCCATATACCCACGATGACATTTAAATGACAACGGCTGTCAAGACTAATTCGTGTTTAGAAATTATTTTTAAAATGCAGTATCTGTAAGATAAGGACCTATTGTTTTGAATGTAATATAAATATGACTGGTGTAATCTATTATTTAGTGTCGTGTAAGTACCTTAGAGATCTATAGTTTTAATATTTTTCTTGAGAGAGGTGTGGAACTCCAAGAATTCGCAGTTGAAGACGGATCCGTATTTTCAGACAGGTATTTTTTGGATAGCTCACACATTTGCTCTAAAGTAGCACATGATATGCAGATAATCGTATTTCTTACAAATTTGGAAGATGTTCTAGGTATAGTAACAGTAATGAAGTATTTTATTCTGTGTGTTATTGCAAGGTTGTAAGTTTATGTGTAATTTATTGTAAAAAAAATAAATTTATTTGTTTTATTAGATATCTATCTGTAAATGTAGTATATAAAAATGTACTAAAGGAAGTTACTCGGAAACTATAAAATAGAAATCGCTAAAGAGGTAAGTTATTTGAAGCACCAGTGCGATAATCTAAATTTAGCTTTCAGACAATTTCCTTCGTAAAACTTAGTTGGATGTAAATTCATGATAAGATCTTCCCCAATTGGTATATTTGCACGTTGTAGAACCACTTTCTATTTTAACAATACCAAACGAAATCATAAGCAATAATAACGAATAAATTAATCAACAAATTATACTGTGAACGTAAATAATGTAAATGAGAAAATACACGAAAAAACTAGCAGGAAACTGAAACTGAAAAAACACAATAGAAAATCAAAGTAAAAATACACTTATTGTTGTAAAATTTTAAGAAACGTCGTAAAATGTAATCAAATAATTGCATTGTAGTCAACGTAGTAACTGATGTTACATTGCAAATTTGAAATTCCCGCTCGTGGGTATACAGCACTCTGCGGAGAATCGTGAAACTTCACATATGCCCAGGCCGTATACAGTGACGTTTGCTAAACAATTCCGCAGGTCGTGGGAAATACATACGTTTTTGAATTTGCAGGTTTGTATTACTTAGATATGCAGATGATACGGTTCTGTTGGCAGACAATCTTGATAACTTATAGATACTAGTCAACAAAATAGTCACATCAAGTGAAGAATATGGACTGTCACTAAACGTAAAGAAGACGAAATTTATGGTAATGACAAAAATACCGGCGGAGCCCCGAGGGCCCCTTGGAGAGAGCGGTGCCCCAAGAGCCCTCTTGGAGAGGGGCGGAGCCCCGAGGCCCCTCGGAAAGAGGCGGAGCCCCGATGGCCCCCTAGGAGAGGGGCGGAGTTCCGATGGCCCCCTGTAGAAAGGCGGAGCCCCCAGGGCCTCCTTAGAAAGGGGAGGAGCACCGCGGGACCCCTTCGAGAGGGACGGAGCCCCAGGGCAGAGCTTAGAGAGGGGCGGAGCCCCCGAGGGCCCCCTTCTTTGGTCAGGCGGCGGCAGGGGAAGGCAGGTGCGGGTTGTGTAACAGAACAGAATGGCCCAACGTTATGGGCCTAAAGATGGTGGTAAATTGAGTAGGATATTTTATTCAAATTTTTGTTGGGCATGGAGAAAAATGTTATAAGCATGCTCGGGAAGTAACTATCTACAACCAGTCTTGAACTTTGCCAGCCCTCGCTCGCTCGGGCTGGCAAACTCGTTCTCGACTGGTAAAAGCTACTTACTTCCCTTGATGCTTAAATAACTATTTGTCTAATTCTAGTTGCTTGAATTGGTTTTATTAATATGTCATATAACACTGAATATTTGACATCTGCCAAACAATTCCAAATTAAAGATAACACGACAAATGAATTTTTTCTTCAAACGTCAAATAATTAGATCATAATTTGACTGCGCTAACTGTGGAGAAATGCACTTCTCCGCCGGAGGCAGTTTTACTTTTCCTTTTCCCGCCATGGAGGGAAAAGTGCTGCTATGGAAACGTTAAAATAATAACACACAACAACAATAAAACATATAATTTAAACGTCATTTTTATTTGTCAAACTAATATTAAACATGCAATTTGTCAATGTTGCATTTTGAAAATTAAAACCATACTGTACTGCAGAAGTCTGTGCAGACGAAGTTAAATTTTCTGTAATCAAATAAGATGTTGATGGTTCAATAAAATTTGTCTCGCTGACACTAGGTGTTATAATTTCATTCAATATTTTACTTGCATTCTCATTTTTATTTCGCAGTGACTCCTCTATATAATTATCCTTCTGCTACACTACTTGACTTCCAACCCCCGTGCCGCTTTAGCTACTCAATATTACCTCTTCCATCAATTAATAGTGTAGCAGAAGTAGGTCTTATACAATGGCCTGTGAATTTCATTGAATTACTTAATTTTAAGAAAGTTGCAACCTTTCTAGGAACACTGCTAATACTATATATTCCCATTACACTTCTATAGCATTTTCCACTTTGATATTTTAAAAAGAATATAATTTCTGGCATGTCTTTTGGTCTTAACACTGCATATTTTTGATAAATGTTGAGGTAATTTTCTCCAATTATTGTGAACGATCGAACTTTTCTAGTCTTATTTCCCGGAATTTTAATCAAAATAACATTCCCCATGTCCTCTATGTCTGTAGTTTTCATTTTACCATTTCATCACATCTGCAGGCTCCAGTTACTTCAATTAATAAAACAATCTAAGGAAATTGCATATTTAAACCACAAAATTAAAATTATCTAAAACGTAAGTATTACCTTTAATCCTAAATACAAATCATCTTGCGCTTCAAATAAAAAAGTTTCAAACTGCTCCTTCGAAAAAATTCTAGATTTTTTTGCAGAGTACCCCTCGTTTGCTTTTTTCAAGAACGCGCTTAACTTTAAATATTTATTTATATCCATTCCATGTTTAATTATTAGTTGTGATTCGATCATGGAATATCGTACGCACATGGTCGATGATTCCCATTTTTTCTCCTTAGCCATTGTGTTGAAATAAGCTAGAAGCACATTTTCTTCAAACTCAGTTACATTCTTTGAATTGCACCACTCTTTAAAATGATCGTACTCGGCACAATATTTCTCGCCAGATTTTGTGGGCCTAAGAGATAGGACGGCTTCATTTGCCTCAGTCTCAATTTCTACCGACAAGCTCGATGGCATTTCAAAAACTGGCCGGTCACAACTGACAGCAACACTAAATAATTTATATCTGTCACAACGTTTTTTGTATAACAATCGAAACTATCGCATTTATTAATAACGGCTACTGAAACATTTATTGTATGCATAAATTAAACCCAGAGCTGAGTATCAAAAACACAAAAAACAGCTCTATAATACACATTTTAAAACGTTCGAAGAAAAAATAGCATATTTTATTTGGAGGAGAAGTGACTTTTCATGGCTTGCCTTCTATTACCCGCCTCACTGCCGTTCGGCGGGTAAACTAAGGCGCGCCATGAAAAGTCATACTTTTCCTCCGTATTAAATAATATACTATAACCGCTATAAGTGCAGTAACGAAAAGTGGAATAATCGCGAAAATAGACGTAACTGTCCCATGTTTTGGCCGAAACTGTACATTATGTTTTGTTTGAATCTATAAGTCGCGAAATTATATTTTAATCAACTTTTGTAGGCTATGCTGACGTTGTTTGACTTTTACCTATTGAGCCGCCGCCTACAACAAGTTGTAAAACAATGGATTTCATCACTGATTTCGACATTCCACACTGCCGATTTAAAAAAAATTGCAATTGTGGTCGTTTGCAGACTGCGCAGGCGCATTACAAAGGCTTAGTGAGCTGTTTATCGCTCGCAGGTAGAGTTGACATCGAAAATATATATATAAGAGAAACAATGCCAGCTGCATTTAAATTGTACATAATGAATACTTTAAAGAATTAAAAATTTTTGGTTACCTGGTTTTTGTGCTACGCACAACATTAAAACCAGGTGTGAGTAAATACGAAATACATACGTTTTTGAATTTGTAGGTTTGGGTTATGCTACGCACTACGGAAAATATTTGACCATTGATTACAGCTTTTTGACGATGCCTCTGTTTACAATCTTTCTTTTTCCGAATGTTCTTTTCTATGTAAATATGGCAATGATAATGTCTTATGATGCAACTGAAACAAATATCGATATTTTCGATGAATCACTCAAAAGGCATAGAATAATAAAAACATCCATGTTATTACTTCCTTCGCCTTCGGCGTGAAAAAGCACCTTTCGAGATTTCTTCAGATGTTCATGTTTTAGGGTCCCTAGACAACGAAAAACAGGTTTTCTTAATTATATCTGCCTGGCTGTGTCCGTTTGTCTGTCTGTTGGCAGTATTAGTACAGGCGCCAGGAATTTTTTACATGCAAAACTTGATAACATGTTGTGTAAATGGGTGGGTGGGGGGCTGTGCTCTGACTCTAACTTAAGTTTTCGGATCGATCGGGGAAATTGTTTTTCCGCCATATTGGAAAAAGGGGTGAAAACGGTTTTTTAGCAATCTCTCGTTTCCTGTTGTTCTGAAGCTGAAATTACCTTAATGAATGCAAGTTTGTAGTTTATGAAATTCCACACAACTTTTTGAAATACCTTTCTCTGGTGAGCTCAACAATAGGGGTGATCATAAAAGTCGATATTCTAAAAATTTTTAGTTTTTATTTTGGCAGATTGCTCAAAAGGTGCCTTTTGATACCATGAACAAAATACTGAAGTAAAAAAAGAATCAAAAATTATCTACTGCCCTCAGCACTGTTTTGAAATTTTGGTATTTTTGACTGTGGCGCTTAAGGTTAAATATGCATTAGATACGAACGATATAGCCAAAATTCATTTAAAATAGTCGCAGTTTATCAGATAACACTAATAATGAATCATATATTCAGGTGGGGGTAAAATATCTAACCGCACTCATGCACTCACGCATCATTACTTCTATATGATTATCGGCAGAACGAGAGTTGTTGTGCGCAAGTGCGCCTGCGCATCGCATAATGTGTTAAAAATAGAAGCATTTGTTCGGAATAATTATTCAGTTTCAGTAAGTATTGTTATGTTAAATGTAATCTGTAGATAATTTAATAATATAAACCCCTTGACTATACACCACTAGGTACTCACTAGCAAAGGTATTTTGGCATATTTACAATTTATAGGTTATGTTTCGAAGTATTTTCAATTGGTTCAAAGAAGCCTTTAACTTTTGTCTTATCTTCTACATAATTGACGAACCACCTAATTTTGCTGTTTATTTTAAGTGTCTACCTATGAATGATTCTGTTACAATGAAGATCCGGAATACAGAATCTGTTTACAAATTTCCAGCTGATTCTATTAAAAATACTATTAAATTCAAGAAAACTATAAAAACCAGGACCGATATAAACTGTCCTTTATTTGGAACACCCGAGGATCTAAACGGAGTGACACTACCAACTTACATGGATGTGATGAAATATTATCAGATGGTGAGAAATAAGTTAAAATCTAATTGTAATAAGGAGCCACAGTTTAATGAAATTGCCACTGAAGTTGCTGAGAAGGTAGCATCTATTTGGATTAAATCTAGTATTCCGATTGTGCCAAGAAGAAGAATGTTGGAAATGATTAAAACGTATTGGTTAAAATGTGTCGCAATTAAGAAGTCTTTATCGTTATCATCTAACAAAAAAGGAAAGAATTTTGAAGTAAAATTAGATTGCTTTAAAAAAACGCTAAATTACTCATGGATGTGGCTGCTTGCAAATGCAAACTGGAGTGCAAATGTGCAAAAGATAAAAAAGTACCCGAAATAGAAAAAGCTTTCCTATTGGATCAGAGAACTGTTCGAAAAATGGGAATGGATCATATTGATTCTAAAACTACTAAACAGTTAGATAAAAAAAGTCTTCGTATACAAAAAGATTTATTACGAATTGAAAAGTACAAGAAAAAAGTTTATTCACAAACAGTCGTGTCTGCTGAATATGTTACTTCAAAGTCTGGTGAATTAAATGACAATGAATCAGAAATTGTAAGTGATAATGATGATCCAATGCCGTTGCAAACTACAGACTCAGAACCACATTCAGAGCCAGATCCTCAGCCAAATAATGAAGTACCGCCGATTTCAAAACGAATGAGAAGTTTTAAATTGCCATCAGTTGCAATTGCAGCTGAAAGAACTGGAGTATCTAGTGCGGCGGCTGCTATGATTGCAAGTGCGGCTTTGCAAGATGTTGGATTAATTAAAAGCGACGACCATTCTCGTGTTGTTGATCGAATGAAAATAGGGAGTTTTTGCACCACGTTACGTTAAAATAACGTTACGTTAAACTCGAAAAATTTAATTTGGATTGGCTGTAACGTTGACGTCGCTAGGTAACATAAGCTTTAACGGTACGTCATTTTATCGGAACGTTATGCAAAAACTCCCTAATAAAACGACAACGTGAAAGTCAAAGAAAAATAATAAAAACTAAAAACCGTGAAACAGCCGAACCATTAAAAGGACTTTATTTTGATGGTCGACGAGACAAAACTATGTGTATCGAAAAGATAGATGGGAAATTCTATACAAAATCGGTAACAGCAGAACATTATTCTCTTGTGCAAGAACCTGGCTCATACTATTTCGGACATATTACACCACTTTCAGGTAGTGCTGATAATATTTCGTCTAAAATGTTTGAATTCTTCGTTGAAAATTCTATCTGTACTGATGAACTTGTGGTTATTGGGGCAGATGGGACTGCGGTAAATACAGGAATACATACTGTCGTTATCCGATGTATTGAAATGAAATTGACAAGACCGTTGCAATGGTTTATTTGTCTCCTGCATTGTAATGAGTTGCCACTGCGTCATTTATTTAATCATGTTGATGGTAAAACTACTGGTCCGTCAGGCTATTCTGGTCCCATTGGCAATTTAATTATAGATTGTGAAACCCTTCCCATTGTTGAATTCTCTACTATAGACGACCCGCAACTTCCAGATATTACAGTCAAAGATCTTAGTAGTGACCAGAAGTATTTGAAGGAAATTTACGAAGCTGTTAGAACTGGCTTTTGTTCCAACGATCTTGCTTTACGTAGCCCAGGAAAGTTAGCTCATTCTAGATGGTTAACGTTGGTCAATAGAATATTAAGACTATATGTTTCAACTACATCACCTGACGAAAATTTAATTATACTTGTAACTTATGCGATGAAGGTTTACACTCCACTTTGGTTTACGATCAAAACAAAACCATCATGTAAAGATGGAAGTCGCCATTTTTACAAACTAATGTCGTTATCTCGCTATCTACCAGATAATCTAAAAGAAATAGTTGATCCAGTTATAAGACGCAACGCGTTTTTCGCGCATCCAGAGAATATAATATTATCTCTTCTGACGGATGAATCCAAAGTTCTTGGAGAATTAGGTGTTCGGAAAATAATAAAGGCAAGGAAAGAAGCAAGAACAAATATTCTACGAAAATTTGAAGTCCCCGAAATTGACTTAAATGCCAGGTCGTATTATGAAATGACATTTTGGCAGAACTTAAATGTAACCGAACCACCTATTACTCGTTCAATTTCCGATGAAGACGTTAACAACATGCTTATTACCGGAGAAATTGGCAACATTGACTTCCCGAAGTTTCCAAACCATACTCAAAGTGTGGAAAGAACAGTTAAAGTAGTGACCGAAGCTGCCAAAACTGTGTGTGGCGAACTTGGACGTGATGGTTTTATTCGAAACCGGTTAGACTCTCGTAAAAGCATGCCAAAGTTTTTATCTAAAAAGGACTTCTGTATTTAGTCGAACTTATCTTTTTCTGTACTCATATTATTATCTTGTAATTGTTGTTAATAAATACTTTTTTTAAATTACTTTCATGTATTAGTATTCGACCATACATTTTTTGCAAACTCTGTGCAAAGGAAAAATAGTTGACTTTTTACAAATTTTGACACGTTGCTGAGGGCAGTAGATATTTTTTTTCTTTTAATTATTTCGGGGTGTTATTATTCGACCATAAAGCCACCTTTTGCAAACTCTGCCCAAAGGAAAAAAAAAGTTGACTTTTATGATTACCCCTACTCAACAATTCGAAAGTTGTTACCCGAAAAAGCCAAAGTATTAAGGGTTGAAGTGGGGTTTACGCAAATAGTGTCCCCTGAACCCAAAAAAAATATTTTTTTTATTGGTCTGTCTGTGTGTGTGTGTGTGTGTGCCTGTCTGTGAACAGAATATCTCAAAAACGAAAAGAGGTATGGCATTGAAACTTCATATATAAGTTTTGTGTACTATGTATATGAGACAGCAAGCTTTTGAAGAAAATCGCATAACCGGAAGTAGGTGTTTACTCTTGTAATTTTTCAGTTTTTTTCGATTTTTTCAAAAACGACTCTAACGATTTTTTCAAACTTCACATTTTTATTACATTTTGAATGTGTATTGATGTGAAATAGGTGATTTTCCAGTTAAATACTTCTAAAAAGGGTTTCTTCTGTTTTTCTTTTCTATTTTTTTTATTAACTCCTATTTTAAATAGAAAACTCCGCATATTATTACATTTTTGAATTCAGCTTAAAATTTTAGATAAAATTTGTCTCTTCAACTAACGTTCTATTTTGTATCATTTTTGCAGAATTTGTAATTTTTGAAAATTTTTGACAAATGCTTAAAAATTAAAAATCAAATTTTTGGCCAATTATAAGATTACTGTATAAGGAAGTTGTGTGCGTGTATCACACCAGATTTTTATACACCAAAGGCGTATGCAGGATAATGAAACTACCGATTGATATTTGGTTATTTTTCACGTACTGCTGCACATCAACAATGGATATCGGTTGCTTGTGTAGAAATTTTAATATAGTGATTTCTTGGGCGGAATAAAGCATTATAAATGCTGCAGATTTACTAACATTACGAAGAATACGAGGTACTGCAGTTGAATCAGCTTACAAGAAATAGAGATGCAGTTAAATATATCCACCTCGTGTACAAAATAGGTACAAATATCTTAACGTTGGTAATAACACTGAAACTGTAAAAGAAACACGTATTAGTAATGTGTAGTGCATCAATTTGTAAATAATAAAGGATACAGCTGGCGAGATTCGTGTCACATTCGGTTTATATCTGTTAGGTTCCATTTTCATCAAGAGTAAAAACCTGAGCTATGTGAAAATTATTACTTTTACTTATATATTCCTTAGTAAAAGCAAAAATAGACATCATATTTGATCAAAAGTGTATTCGGTTTCGAGTGAGGTGGATATCTAATCTGTATGCAAAATGTCTTCATTAGGATAAATAAGTTTGAGCTCTATACCGTCAACAGAAGACCTACCGACAGACAGATAGACAGACACAGACGAAATTGGGAAAAACTTTGTTCTATTGCATCGAAAAGCTATCAATATTTGTACATTTTACTTTTCGGCAGTAATAACCATAGCAAAAACCTAACGCTGTGGTTCCATTGGCCGAAATTGCACATTGCCATTTTTTGGTATGATCATAACCTCCTCCACTTTTCCACACCTTCTCGATTAAACTAAAATTTTTTAATAAAAAAAAACGCTTCAAAAGCGGTAGAACAAAAGAATATGTATGTAACTCGTACGAAAGCCGACTTTTAGACTCGTCTTATTTAAGTGCCTTACTCGCTGCGGTTGCTTGGCCATAAATTGCGGCTGGTCCAAAAAAGTCCTTAATTTCGTACTTGTAACCATAAATAGCTGTTTCGACATCTAAGGGATCCGAAACGTGAAGATCTGATGAATCTCGAAACATGATTTTTCAGGAATTCAGTATCTTCTTTTCATTCGGCGAGGGTTGTAAAAACATGGATGCTTTTAATTACTCTATCTTTTTTGCGTGATTCACCGAAAATATCGATATTTGTTTCCGATACCTACATCATACGACATTATTAGTTTCATATTTACATGGAAGTAAGAGAAAATTGAGAGAAAGAAATAAAGATTGTAAACAGGGGCGTCAGGGAACTGCAATTAATGATCTAATACAAGTAGGTAATATAAACCTGCAAATGCAAAAACGTATGTACATTTATATTTACTTACACCTGGTTCCAATGTTCGTGCGTAGTACACAAAAACCAGGTAACCAAAAATTTGTAGAATGTTATAGTTTGCTGTCATAACAATTATTTACAATTTAACTGCAGTTGGCATTGTACGTCTTTTATATTTATATTGGATGTGAACTCTACCTGCGAGCGATAAAAAGCCAGCTAATCTTTATACTGTCTGCGCTTCTGCGCAGTCTGAAAATGGCTCATAATTGTAAAATGTGTTTTGCTTTACAGATTAATTACACATGTATTTTCTCTTTCGTGAAATTTGAGGTCAAAAAGACGTACCTATTATTTACCGCGGGGCATTTTCTGAACGGGTTAATTTTTCAGAACAGAGCGAAAAGGCCGATAATAATAATAAATAATTTTATTAATTTCGTCTTGTTCTACTTTTACCTCTATCTTTCGCTTGCCGATAGCGTCTTCTTTCTCGAATCTGTGTAGATTTAGGGTTAGTAACAACACTGTTTTTTCGTGTTATTATTCCGCCTCCGATTGTTTAATCACATTGGACTTTTACTTCGTAATTGCTTACTCAGTTTAGGGTTTGTGACTTAATTCCTTAATAGTTTCTTAAACTTCTTAAAACTGAAAAAACGTTGATGTGGCTATTTTCAAAGATGTTAACAATTTCAAGGATCTATTTATGCTAACACCCATTATGAAAAATACAATAAAAGCATTTCCGGGATTTTTAGCTGCTGATGCCAATTACAAGCTGCCAAAGATTGAAATCTTCTTTTGTTGATAATTGCTGAAGGCAGCTTCGACAGCGAAAGACCCACTTAAGATGTAATCAAGAACACATTTCCCCTGCTAACGTGATCGTTTGCATTTTTCATTCAATGAAAAACCGTATTATCGAAAACTTTTATCCCCTAGTGGGCTGTGGATTTGTTAAAAATTTAATTTATATTGGCAGTGCTGAGTAGAGGTACTTAACAATCATATATATAATACTTACTATATTGCTAGCGGCTATGAGTGGCAAACTCACCAAGGAAGTGAGACAGACAACCAACTCTTCACGGTATAATGGTGAGCTGTGTGCAAGCGCGACGGCATCGTCCGGCCAATGGGGAAGTGGTCAAGTTTAAAATTCGCTTCTAAAGGCAGAGTTTGAATTCTCACGCATGCGCACGAGGCGCGTTATACTCTAAGTGAGACTATGTCGGCGCCGTAATGTTTTCTGAGGTTTCCAGGCCCTACTAGCAATATATGTGTATTATATAATTGTAACAATATAACCTACGCAGTTTTGACAGAATCACTTAATTTTGACAGAATGTTTAATACTGAAGACAAAGTATTGTGTATGGAAAATGGAGGAAATCACTTTGAACAGCTGCAGTTGTTTTTGTTATTAACATGTTTATGTATTCAACAAAAATGTTTGTATTTGTTGAAATGACACTACTGACATCACCTTAAACTGTTAAACTGACAGATATAAAATGCCAATGTGACTTTTACTACCACGACTGCCAACATAAATTTTTAACAAAACAATTCCACAGCTCTCTAGAGGATAAAAGTTTTCGGTTATACGTTATTTTAACTGTAACGAGCAATAATTTTGGCTATTCAATTTACCTGTCATCTGTCAAAAAGTGACCAATAAAAATCCACAATTTTGACATTTCTTGACCAATCAAAAAAATATCAGCGGTTATATCTTCCTAGAAGCTATTCAAGCGAATATTTTAAACAAATGTGATTTTTATTAGAAAAAGTCAATATTAGTGTTCTGTTACTATAGAAATTGCGTAGTTTGTTGCTAGATTTACTGAAAACTAATTTGAAAAAGTAGTTTGGTTCATTGAATAGTAAAGGGTAATACCACAAGCAGTGGATATATTTTTGACAAATATTTTGTTCTTTCCATGTAAATTATTGCGTTTAAATTTCACAATACAAAATCGCATTAAAAATATCACGAGCCAAAGGCAAGTGACATTTAAATGTGATTTTGTTGAGTGAAATTTGCAATAATTTCTATGGAAATGGCAAAATATTTAAAAAAAAAAATATTCACTTCGAGTGGTACGTTGGAACGACTATTTAACAATATTAATACAACTAGCTGAAGCTCTGAGAATTGGATGCGCAGTAGTCTTAAGCCCGGTTGGCGGGGAGAATTCAGTTCTAACAAAATTGGGTTCGAGTGAAGATCAGTTGTTGTACCGATCTTCACTCGAAAAGAATTTTGTCAGAACTGAATTGTCCCTGCCAACTAGGCTTAAGACTACTGCGCATCCAATTCTCAGAGCTTCAGCTAGTTGTCACGCACTGTACATAACTATTCACTTTAGTGAAAAATAATCCAACAATTAACATAATTATTCATTCTCAATTAAATTCAGCGAAATACTTCCAAAACATATAATTTTAAAATTTTTAACGCAAGCCAAACTTTGTTTACATAGTTTGTTGGTGTTTAGTTTTACGTAACCTAGCGATATCACTAAGGACAGAATATCGTTGCTAAGCGATATTTCGCAATAAGGCTACTTAGTTTTTGAGTAGGTACATTGTTTTGTGAATATTTTGCATGGTGCCCAATATTCAGTGATATACTGTCCCTATTGGTTAAAAGAAGCAAATCTCTGCAATATGATTGGCTTCTATATTATAGCGGTGAATAGTCCCTCGAATGCCATTCTTAGTCAAAGTTAAGTAGAATATTTTTGCGGTGGTATCACTATTCATGTCCATTGCGCTTAGGATTCGAACCTAAGCGCAATGGACATTCGTGATACTATAGCAAAAATATTCGACTACTCATGGTGTCGTAAGTGATTATTTCCTTCATATCGATAATAATGCGTAATCACCATCGTTTCTGTCAGTTTAATAATAACAACAATTCAAACGTCATAATTTGGCCACCATTAAAAATGTATCAAAATTTAATTGCTTGTGAATAATTTTAACATGATTTTTAAATGTGCTTCACCAACTGAATTTCATCTATTTATTCAGGAAATAATCACGCCGAACATCCGAGTGCATATAAAGTAGCCTGAATAAGTTTTGACGATTTTCTGTCAGAATGTTTTGCTCTGAAGAAATTTCAGTAAGCGTTTTTGACTTTAAAAATTAAATTTGTGAACGCTCGAACAAGATATTTATTTAAATTATAGTGCTTTGGCGGTTCTAATCCTCATTTGTTTCAGTGATTAATTTGTCTTATGACGTCAGAACGACGCTGCTTGAATTATTGCAATTGTTAATCTTCACCTAACCTCACAACTGAATTCTTGTTAATAATTGGAAAAACGCTTCAGATGGAGGCTTGAATACGCCTGCTTCTTGTTCAAACCGGTATTGTGTCGCTTATATACAAATTTCCGGATCCTCACACAGATATTAAGCTTTTTACAGTACCTTTAAACTTTGAGATGGTGCGCTCCGTCCTCGGAAAAGGGGGGATCTTCTCCTGGAGTGGCTTCCTCCAGTGTTTGTGCTGCTGGTCGTTGTCCTACAGCCCTCCTTGATGCGACCCAGTAGACAGCCCTGGTTCTGGAACTTCCTCTCAGCTGCAATTCGCCTTCGTAAACTTGAAGTGCTCGCCAACGGAGCCCTCGGAATGCTTGTGGTGAAAAATAACGTTTTGTTGGGGAAAATTCTACCCACACTCCGACAGAAGCTCTAAGACTTTCTCAACACAATGGAATAATTTTTATTTATAAAAATGATAATTTACTAGGAAAAATCTTTATTTATAAATGAGCACAAAACTGCATGTCAATTCTTAATTTATTCAAATGTTATCTCTTGATGTCCGTTATAAACAAATGCTAATCTAATAACTATAGAACGGATATTAACCAAGTCCAAATAACTTACATTTTAAATTAAATATTTTTACAAATAATTAAATCTAAACAATTCTTACAGCTAAAATCTTATCTAGATTTTTTAATAGTCAAAATGTCTCTTGGCGCCACTACACGTTTTATTAATTGCGTAGCTTGTACACTCGTGTAGTTACACTGATTAGTTTTAAGAGTTCACTTCCTTCAAAAAGCATTTCAATGTCCACTGTCTTCTTTTTACTCGTTTTTTTTCCTGTCTAGGTGTCTGCCGTTCTCCCTTTTTTATCAAGTCATATCTGCTTCTCACAATTGCTAATTTGTGTGTTTATGCCTGCCTTAATTGCTCGTTGCAACATTATTATTTTTCTGCTTCATACCTTTTAAGAATTGCTCACAAATTGTATCTAACTAGCTAAATTGAACTCTACGCTTCAATGACCTGCACATAGCAAACCTTTTTGTGATTATTTAATTTTATTTGGTTTGGCTATTCATTCTGCCCAAACCTAATAATTACTTAGTTTGAACTTTGACTTCAACCCTGTGAAAAAACAAGCTGTCCCCTTTGCGTTCCTTAACCAATTCATTTATTTTAATATAAGCATCTATTTTTCAATGAATTTACTGAATGACATTTAACTTAGCATTGCGGCTAGATAAAACACCCCAACTCTGTGCTTAGTGATTAATTTTCAAACTGTACTGCAACCAGAGCATAGCCGTAGGACCTAATACCACTGCAATAGTTGCGTCACAAGACTACCTAAGGCACATCTCAAAACCAAATGCCCTGGCCCTTCAAGATTGGGGGTTGAGGACACGGGCCAAATCCTCGTAACTCGTATAACTAAACCAACTGGTAAAAGATCAAAGTCGAAACCAGAATGAAAATTTTGATGCAAGAAAACACAAACGAAAAATGATAATGAATTTTGGTACATGGAATGTCCAGGGTATAAAAGCACAAAAAAGAAGTTTTTGAACAACTATCCAAATATAAGATCGATATAGTGATGCTCACAGAAACGAAGAAAAGGGGAACAGGAAATCAAGAAAATAACAAACATACATGGTTCTACAGCGGAGTTCAAAAAGAAAAGATAGCAAAAGCCGGAGTAGCTATTGTCATATAGAGGAAATACAAAAGATGCATTAAACATTGGGAAGAGATAAATAAAAGACTCATGTCACTAGAAATGCAAATGTTTGGACGTACCATTGCAATAATTGCGGCATACGCTCCTACAGATGACGCAAACAATAATACAAAAACGAATTGTAAAGAACACTACCTGGTGATTCAATTGGCGCAACTTGAGTATTTTTTGTTGGCTCAGTTCAAAAATACTTTTTTTACTCCTTTATATGAAAATGACATTTTCTGTCGTCTGTTAGGAGTTTCCCTAAAATATACGTTTGTTTCCCTGGTCGATTTTCAATGGCAGTGGGAGGGAATATAGTAGATTGACTCCCGTTGCCATTAGAGGCGGGGGATAATGTGATTAATGATAAATCAACTAGCCTCCTGATTTTTATATTTAAATATTTTTGAATGCAGCTGAATACAGGAGATAGTTTCATGATAAAAATGTAAAAGTGTCATCTGTATAATTCTGGACTAAAATGTCACATACTCCCTTGTATAATTACAATTGATTAGGTACTGTTCTCGCTAACGCTGAAGAATTAAACTACATCCGCGGGAGGGAATGATACACTTTCCTCCCTAGTAATACAAATAGCTATAAAAAATGTGTTGGCTAGCTTTTGAAATTTTAAAACAAAATATCAAATTGGTGTTGATCAGGGACTGTTGAAAGTTGACAGGTGACTGATAAACCTAGTTGAAAACGGCTGATTGAAATAAGAATTCGTACATCAGATACAAAAACAAAAGACATTTGCTCAAGTACGTAACAATGAAGTCATTTTTACATTCAAGAGACAGCAATGTTTAGAATTTTCAATCGCGATATCAGCGTATAATATAAACTTACAATAACAACAACAGTGATGACAGTTAATGAATTCACTTATGCAATTTCTTTGGAACACACCGTATATGAAACGGGGGAAAATATGTATTTCATAAAATTACTGTCAACGCTCGACAAATAAATTGCTCAGGTTTCTTTTATATTTTTACTTCAAATTTCAATCTTATCAACATCTTTAATAATACCTATTAATTTTATCAAAAAATGTAATAATACCTATTAATTTTATCAAAAAATGTAATAATACCTATTTATTTTATCAAAAAATGTAATAATACCTATTGATTTTAAGTTTAGGGCAATAAAATCTCCAATTGCATAAATTGGGTCACTATGCACTGTTCTTAAAAAAAGCTACTAAATAGAATTTTGTGTAAAATAATTAAGAAGCCAATATTTGAATGCCTCTTAGTTAGCATGGAGATTTTGTATGTTTCGTCCGTCAACGCAGCAAGATTTATAACGTAAAGAAGTAATGTCCGATGAGTTGATCGAAATTATAAGAAAGTCACGATTTTTATAAGACACTATTCCAGATTTTTAATAGTAATCGAAGCTAACATGCTGCCGCAGACCGTAAACAATTTTTGATAGCAAAATTATGCGCTAGTTGCCAGTATACAAAGTAGCATATGAGCATTACAAGGCAAGAAAGCAACAAAGAATGCATAATTTACAATATATATATATATATATTGATAAAGGGTACGTTGTCGCCTCCAAAGTAGATACTGAAGAAACGTTGTCACCTCATATATGACGTTGTCACCTCCGATTTCGGAGGCGACAACGTTTTCCCATTTTTTCATCGGTTCTGATCTTAGGACATCATCCAGAATCCTAAAATAAAAAATTGGTCGGAGGTGTTAACGTAGTCTCCATACTCACAAAAAAACTTTTTAGTTCCTATATATACCGCTGGCGCTAGAGTCGCACAAAACATATAACGGGGGCACGTTGTAGCATCCGATTATATAAATCTCAAATTTGTATCACATACGTTACTTTTCCGCCTCCGCTAATTGGCAACCCTGAACGAGAGGTCATAAGGATGTTTTCTTATGATTTCTTTATATTATATTCGCAGCTCGCGAAACAAGAAGTGCAGTGATCCAGTGATAGTATAATGATGTCATCAAGGGCTAAGTTGATGTTAAAAATTTGCAGTAAGTACTACCAAAAAACCTTTAAGTATTACGCCAACAAATTGAACATGTTTATAATATAATACTACACCATTTAAAATATTTCATAATAACTTCATACGGGGTTCTGCATAATTTCCATTCGTTTTAAAATTAAAAGCAATTTAAATATCTATTACTTGTTAATTTCTAAGGCATTAATTTAAGACTATTTTTGTACCGAGCGGGGGAATCCTCTTGCTCGCTCGCTCGGTTCGTGCTCACGATAATTCGAGAACGCTTTAAGCAATCTTGATAAAATTTTGTATGCAGATTCTAAAGAAAAATCGCAGATCTAGGTTTGTGAATGGGCCAAATTGGTCTAAGATAGATAACGCCCTTTGTCGTGATTTAGTAATTTATTAACCGATCGGAACTAAATTTAAAATATACTCATTCCATTTAAAACCATGCTCGAATACTAAATTTGACAACTATATTTTAAATTAGATAGTATCCTTTTGGCCGTTTTTAAAATCTTAAAAATAAAATTTCTCAAGAAATGGCTGTCGCCACAAAACTCTATAGGCGGATTCTAAAGTGCAATCGTAAATGTAATTTCGGGAATGGGCCCTATCGGTCCAAAAATAGATAAGGCCCTTTGTCATTTATCAGTTAGTTATAAACCGAGTGTGACCAACTTTTGCAGCATGTTTATTCAATTTGAAACCATGGCCGAATAACAATTTTAATAGCAATATCTTCATTAGAAAGTGCCCTTTCAATACTTTTTAAAAAGTTGCAGTTTCTTGAGAACCCCTTAGACTATTGCCACAAAATTTTATAGACAGATTCTAAATTGAAATCGTAGATTTAAGTTTGAAAATGGGCGACATTGGACCAAAAATAGAGAGGACTCTTTGCATTTATCTGTTATTTATCAACCAATTGGGATTAAATTTGAGACATGTTCAATTTATGTAAAACCATGCACAACTGCCAAATTCAATAACATTATCTTAATCAGAAAGTACGCCTTTCTCGAGAACCCGCTTTACAAAGCTGGTACCCTTCCAGTCATTAAACAGGAGAAATGATTCTCATTGTTGGACGGTCCAAGTCGCTCGGTACTCATGCAAGGAGATATGCAAACTTGCTCATCACCACTTCCAGGCCTTTTTCCATTTTAATTTTCCATATGGTTTCAGAAGAAACTATTAAAAGCCTACCTAGGAGTGAGACTTCCGATTGGCAACATGTCCAAAATGAGACTGAATACGTAAAGGATCATTACATCTATGAATTACCTAAAAATGATACATTACTACATGAGAACAATTTGAAAATTCCACCTGGAAATATTGTCAATGCTGAAGGTAGGTATATTACGAGTTAGTATTTAAGTATGAAATTACAATATTCAAAATATTACAAATAGGACTTGGTAAATAACTATTTACACTTTTTTATTTTTCCTATGAATGGCTTTAGTATCAAACAATAAAATATTCTATAGAAATAAGACTTTAGATTTAATGCCAATATATGTCCCAAATGAGAGTAAATGCGTAATTGAAGATTATATTTATGGATTACCAACAAATGATATATTAAAGGAGATGAAGGAAAAAATTTTGGAAGTACAAAAACATGACACAAATTATTTGGGTAAGGTAATTGACAACAATAATACTGACATAACACAAAAGCACGAAGGAGAAGGAAGAAGAGATAGTAACCCAAGTGACTTAGTTAAGGTATCTAACAGAAATAAAATTTAGTTACATCTAAAAGAAATTATGAAATTTTCAGAAATGGTTAGAATTTAGTGACTTCTCACGTTTTTCAAGTTCGAAAGATCCCAACGATAATGAGGAGTCAAACTCAGATGAAAAAAAAATATGAAGAGCTTTTACCTTTGAAAGATCAAGTTATTCAAACAACTCAGATATGTAATATAAGTGAAGCATCTGATTCATTCTGCATAGAAGTCCGTAATGCTGAAATTAGATCAAATTCTTCTAAGCGGTCAAAAGAACGTAATGTATGTCAACAATGTATCTGTAATCATGTAATTTGTTCAAAAATGTCCCTTCCATTACTACTCGTAATATACGGCCTTTCCAGTCTAAGCAATTCCCACTTGCAGGAAGCAGTATAGACTTTTACGAACAATAGTTTTATTTCGTGATTATTTATGAGCATATCATTTTGTTATTTTGAGATTTTCTTACCAAAAGATCATTTTGCTGATTTACGTTAATAATTACAAAATATATTATATTTTTGCAACATAAATTTTCTTACCTTCAAATATCAAAGTAAAATATCTCCATAAATAACTCAACAAAACGGTAGTTTGTAGAAGTCTGCCCTGTGTTCTGCGATTGTAATTTACATAAAAACATGTGTAAATAAATGAGAGACCTAAATTTTCTTGAATTCACTAAAGACTCCCTTCAAGTGTTCTACAAATCTTATATTATAAGAGCTGATGCCGCCGGTCGGCGGTCGGCGGCCGTCCAGACCGTAAGCAGGCGCGCGCACATGCCGATCGCGCACAAGTGGCGACGCAGCAAGCATTTGTATTGTTAACGCTGGCAGGGCCGGACGTCGGCTGGCTACCAGCTTAAGCAGCATTTTTATTGTTAACCGTTTCTTTACGCTGGCAAGGCCAGACGTAGGCTGGCCACGCGTTCTATTATCCAGATAATATCAAATATTGTGATTCATCCAAAGGACGCTTCAATCACACGAAATAAAGATAAGAGGTATCTGCAACTGAAGAAGATGATTCACGTGATAAGGATTTGGATGTAAGAAACTTGTGTGATACCAGTTCAAGCACTAGTTCGGAGAAGAAGATCAGTGACGATGAAATAAGCAGCTTAAAAATTTTAAATGTAACCAGTGATCAATGCAAGACTTCTAAAGTAATATCTCAACCACTATTTGAGCAAATTAGAGTAAGTGCATTTTTTTAAGCCAATCAATTTTCCACACCCAATTTTGTATTGGAGGCGAAAACAGCTCTTAAAAAGAAAGAAGTTAGATGCAAATTTTGTGACGAAGATGTGCTTTCAAAAAATTTTATGAGACACATAGAGAGGCATCATGGCTCAGAAAAAGAAATTGAAGATATATTGAAACTGCCTAGAAATAGTAAAGATAGACGCCTGGCACTTATATTACTTCGTAAAGATACAAATTTTCATCTCCATGTATCCGGTATAACGCATCCCTCCCGGAAGTCTAACCAAGAATCTTTAGAGAAACACGATTACTATCCTTGCATTTATTGCAAAGGTTTGTTCCGAGGTTAACTTACCATTTTGTTTTACATATCTACTTATGTACTTACCTATCCATATGAATAAAACATTCTATAACTGAGTTTATTTTCATATTCCAGATGAACGTATCACATTTTGTGTTGCCGAAATCAGAAAATGTGCTCTTTGACAAAAATATGGCGCAAACTATCAGTCTGTATGTGTATTCATGTTGAAAGTCCAGAACGCGGATAAAGTGGTGTCTATGTGACCTCCGATAATGTGGCAACACTGTCGGAGGCAACAACGACAACAAGGTGTACGCATATATACAGTTATCGGAGGTCACAGCGTACTTTCTGTACTCCCCATATATGAACCCTTAAAAATTAAAAAATATTTTCCCCTCTCAAGGAATCCGGATTGGTTATCATTTCAACAACCCATATATACATTTTTTGTCGATGTAGCTCCATTAGTGGAGTTGCTAAGCATAACAATCGTTCACTTTGTGATACTAACATGAAATTTGGCACAGAGGTATAGGTTTTCTCTGTGAACAAAATGTGATATAGTGCCACGCAAAAAAATTTTTTTTTCGGTAGCCATCTTGAAAATAATAAGTTTGAAGACAGTTTTTTGCGATTATGTTGAAAACCGTGTACTTATGGCAAAAAAAGTCTTAAGTAAAATTGAAAAACACAAGATTTACTACAAAATAACATTTATACTTTTTTGTCATAGACCAAACGGTTTTCCTACAATTAGGCCAAATAGCGGTACGATTGTCAAGCATTATTTAATATGATGTCGCGTAGATCGTTTAGGAACTGGAACTGTTCGCTCCATGGTTATCTTCTCTAGATAGAATAAACTATGCCAGATGGATAAGTGTTCATATTCGTGACATGAAACTGCTTCATGAAACCAATCCTAAAGTTGCTGAAGCTTTTGAATCGGGCAAGTTCACTGTACAAAAGGGTAATAAAAGTTTTTCGTCAATGGCGATTGATCAGGTACACGAACAGAACAGTAAAATTGTTAAAAGTGATAGCGGAGCAATAGGTTTAATGGAAAATTCTAACGCTCTGAGACGGTGGATGCTTGGGGGGGCAGAACTTTCACAAGTTATTAACGAGTTTGAGCTGGAAGAAAACAAATATACTAAACATACCCATCATGAAGCATTTGCCACTGCTCAAAACAGATTTAGAGTACATATCACTAATGTTGTCAAAGTATTTGACGAACTACTACAGTCAGACCTTTCTAAAATTGATAAGTGGTGTGGTCTGTAGTTGTTGGAACTTAACCCGCAAAAATGCTCTGTGCTACATATTGGAATTAACAATCCTAAATTGCAATATAAACTTAATAATGTGACGATCAGACCAGTCACCCAGCAAAAAGACCTGGGAATAATCATATCTTCAGATTTAAAATGGGCCCCCCACATTGGAAAGATGATCAAAAAAGTTAATTCAGTGGTGCATATGGTATCAATAACGTTCAAGAATATGTCACCCACTCTACTATCAACAGTATATAAATGTTATATCTTATATCAGACCTTTGCTTGAATATGCAGTACCTATTTGGAACCCTTATTTTGCTGGTGATATCCATGCTTTGGAACAAACTCAACGCAGAATAACGAGAATGTGCCCTCAAATACGTGCATTACCCTATGAAGAAAGACTGCAAGTTCTTGGTGTAACTAAATTAAGTGAAAGACGACTACGTGGTGACCTTATTGAAACGTATAAAATTCTCCATGGGTATTACAGTGTCAATCTTGATATTTTTGTGATCAATCAGAACAGTCGTTTAAGAGGCCACAATTATAAATTAATTCGTGAAAGGTTCTATAAACTCTGTCGGCAGTATTTTATAACCAACCGTGTTCATAGGCAATGGAACTGTTTACCGGAGAGTGTTGTGTCTGCGCCAAATGTTAATACATTTAAGAACAATTACGATAGATTTTTAAAAAATGTCAGTTAATTTTGTATATCACATCATGTGCATTGTATGATATGATAAAGTTTAAACGGCTTTGCCGCCTAACTTTTAATGTATAATAATAATAATAATAATAACTTGGTAACCCTTTCAGCAGAGAATGTAGTGAACTAGTTTCACTCGTATCTAAAGTTATGGCAGCTAAAGAATTCATACACAAAACTCTGCGCATTGTTGAGAACAAGGGAAAACAGGATTATCAACGATTTATGGAAGACCGACTCATCAACCAGAAACAAACAGTTTCTCATGTAATTCGCAAAAATAAATTTCCTCTGTTCCATTTCAAACAACCAAAAGAGTCCAAATATCACGTCATGCCTTCAACAATTATGGTAACTAAATTTTGATAAAATTTAAAAAATAAATACATTTTATCAATAAATCAAGTTCACTTATTTCAAAATTATTCGTTTCCATAGAAATGCGTTAGTTCTACTTAAGTTAGTTGAGAATTTTGAAGTTTTAATAAATATTTCACATTTTTTGAATTTTATAACCTAAAATCTTAATTCCTTAGCCAAGAGCAAATCAAAAAAAATTTCTACACATACGTAGTTGGATTCGAATTTTCTAAACAAAAGTACATTATTATATTTAAAATTCCAAAGTTACCCCCCACCCCTCAAAACACAGAGAGGAGGTAAATGTCAAAAATAGGTTTAAATATGTCCCCACATCTCCCTATTACCTCACAAAAATTTCATGAAAATATTGTAAACCGTTTTCGAGATATCGCTTTGTAACACTTTAAAAAACTCACCAGGTATAGTATTCCAACCAAAAATTGGAAAGCTATTTAAAATCCAGTACACCATGAAGTGTAAGTCATGTCTAAGTTGGTTTCATACAATCAGTAAATAATATTCTAATGTCAATCAGCTTTCAAGTAATGACAGTTCATCTGCAAACTGTACATGTAACTGTTTTGTTAAGGCATTGTAACATTGTGCATGATTTAAAAGTAGGTACTAGTTGAAAAACGTATATGTCTCCCAAACTTCCCAATGCATCTGTCAAATTTGAAGGTTACTGTCGAAGTGTCACTGAATGACAATCAAACAGTAATTTTATGAATTAAATTACGAAGTGCCTTACTGTTCTCAATGCAGGCCTGATTTTAAATAGCTTTCCAATTTCTGGTTGGAATACTATACCTATGTAGTAAAAAATTTTCATGAGCACGTGCAGAGTTAAAATGTTCGGTACTGTGTTTATGTGATGGAAACTGCTGTGAAACAGACAGTAACTGAAAATTTTAACTTTTAGGCATTCCTTTATTTGCTATTTTCTAAAAAAATCACAAAAGTAGAAATATTTAGGTAAATAAACCTTAAAAAAGTGTATTTAGGTATTTTTATTAAAAATAAAATTATATTACAGCTATAAATATATTATTTCCTCGCCACTGAGAAAACTAATGGAGTCACAAAAAAACTTATTACACGATTTTTGTAGAAAATTTAGTTTATTTTAATTTGTGTAATAACAAAAATGTTAATACAATTCGCCGTTTTCAAGATAATGTCGATTTCTGACGATTTTGAGGTTATAACGGCCGAACCAACTTTTTTTTGAGTGGCACTATATCACATTTTGTTCGTCTTCAAAAACTGTCTATGCTCACTCAATTTCAGGTTAGTATCACAATCTGAATGATTCTTAAGAAAATTCGAATTAAGCAACTCCACTACATGGGAAGACCCGGAGGTCAGGTCGCCTTTTCCATGCACCGGAGGCGACAAGTTACCGTGCATCAATATATATATATATATATATATTGATGCCTGTTAAGTTGTCACCTCCGGCATACAGAAAAGGCGACCTGACCTCCACCTCTTCCTTTTGGTCTAATGATAGAAATTTGGTGTATTTATGATGAGGGGGACTTCAACAATCCGGATTTCAAAAGAGGGGAAACAATTTCTTCTTTTTGCAGGATCATATATACAGTATAGGAAAGATGCGTGTCGACCTCCAATATATATATATAAGAAGAAACATATATATCATTGTTACCTCCAACACTGTTGCCAAATCTACACATGATTCATTTGTTTTCAAAACAACTAATGGCACGGGACGTGTGGTAGAATATGACTTACCGTGTCAATCTTAATATGTAAAAATACACTGTTGAATGTGTTTTGAAGCGTAAATTACGAATTACGACAGTGCCAGACGCCGTCAGTTGTGGCAGTTCTTGATTTTTGAGCCGATTTTAATAAAAGAAACGCTATTCGGTATCTAGTTGTTAGTAATGCATTATTTACATTTCATTACGCGTTTCATTATGTGGATCGTTCTTGAGTAAAATAAGAAATTATGGAAAAGCACTGAAATTCTAAAATCGAAGTCTATGAGTCATTCATTGTCTTTATTTTTAATGTATTAAGTATCTTGATTGTTTGGAGGGTGGGGTGGATTTGAAAAAACGTATAAGTATCTTAATTGTTTTGAGGGGAGGGTTAGATTTGTAAAGAAAATTTAATTTCTAACAAACCAACTCACTTCTGACCTTGTTTCATAAAATAGAATTTTTCCGAAAACCAGAAATCGATGAAGTTAAAGTGTTTCGGACGTACATTTAAATTGAAAGAATTTTTTCTTTACTATTTTCACAAAAAAGAAATAGTTCCGTTGATAAATTGATTTTTTTAAATATTTAATTAAGAAACGAATATAAAAAGAAGTTCGTTAACTTTTTTATTAAAAAAAAACGGATAAAAGCGTTAAATCGTTTATTTGAACTTTAAAAAATACCAACAAAAATAATAGAAAACAGAACACTTAGAAACTCGTCATTGTCTTTATATTAACTATGTTCAAACTTAATTAGTTGAATTAATATTGTATGTTTAAAATGTTTACACTTTCCATAAGATAGAAATAAGAAAAAACGTTATATATATTTAGTCATTTTTCGAAATTTTAATTAAATGCTGAAGTTTTGCTTTTATAACTGGAACACTTCGATTTATTTTTCTCCTTTTTATAAATTCCTTTAGTTCTTCTCCTGCGGGATAAGTTTTCCTTTTGATGAAGGAACCAAATTTCTTTTGTATTAACGCTATTTCATCATTAGACCATCCTAAAATTAATTCGCGGTATTTATATATTTTCGATTTTTTGTTTTCAACTTACCGCTTTTTTTATAGGTCGTTTTTTGGAAGCACTAATAATATCTTCGTCTTCATCAGTCTTATCAAAATCTGTAAATATAGAGCTTACATAAAGCCTAATTTTTATTAAAGATCGTCAGGAAAAAAACAGGCAGCTCAAATATTAAAAAAACATTTTATTTCTTGACTACAAATAAAATACAAAAAACTGACAAGATACACTTTGCACATATATTTTCAGCAGCGGCCAATTAAATAATTTTTTGTAACGTTTTAATCAATTGCCCATAAATTTGATAACATAGAACCCTATCCTTCAGTTGTACTAACTAGACATTCAAGCGTTATAACCATTTTTATGTAAATTCATTATACGGCACTTTTCAAGAATTAAAGAAATATTCTTTTTCCGTAGTTTGCATCCACAAGTAGATGTCGATTCTTGTTATAAGTTTGGTTGTTTGTTGAAAACTAATCTATCTCCCAGAAAAGTTCCGTAATTACGCAAAGGCAGTTTTTGGTGATAATGAGTTCAAGCTTAAATAGTTTATTCAAATAATTTACTAAAAATTAAGTTATCAAATTAAGTTTAGCAGAATTTCTAGAATAAACAATTTGTGAAACGAATTTTTTTTATATGTGAAAGGTTGGTGTCGAATTTGAGTTGAGTTTATTTGCACATTTTATAGTTTGAGGCAATGAGGGCAGCTACAGTCCAGGATTAAGGGAGGGTCTCTGGGGGAGATGACCCCGGACCCGCATATTTAAAGGGCTCCCTCGCCATTTTTTTTACTAAATTGTGTATTTAGAAAAACATTAAATAATATTCTTGTGTTTGACTAGAGCCCCTTAATGATATAGCCCCGAGCATCCAAAAACTCTTAATTCGGCGCTGGGGAACTCTGAAGTGCCGAATTTAACAACGATTAAATCTGGGAACTCACTTTAGAAAAACAAATGATTGAAAAGGAACTGTAATATAGTCTGTTCACTAAACATAAAAACACAAAGTGGCCTTTGATTTCTAAAATTTCATAAGTATACTTGAAAAATTCATCTTTTGTCTAGGAATGTACTTACAGAAAGTTACTAAAACAAATAGGTTAAGAGTGTGACATTTAATTAGCATTTGTCATAACTGCTTTTATGGATGTTAAACAAATACTGTGTTGGATACTATTGATGTAGCATTTATTAATAGGTATTTTTATTACGTTTTATAAAAGTTCAGGCAAGAATTTCCAGAATAATATGTACTTTGTCACTGAAATAATGAGATTTATTGTCATTTATAAATTCAAAGTCACTTTTATGCAGGTGTGGAAACCTTTGCAGAGCAAAATTCAGAATTCCTAGCATAAAAATGTTACGTTTATGCCAACTTAAGAAAAAATTAAATGTTTTTGTATTTACTGAATGGCCTATAAGTAATATTATTACGTAACATCCACCGTTGTTGGGTGACTATTCAACTCACTTGTCATCTATCAAAAACTGGCCAATAAAAATACAAGATTTGACGTCTTTGAGCCAATAAAAATGAACTATATTGACAATTTTCACTAGTGAAAATAATCGACAATTTTCACTAGTGGTATAGTGAATATTTTAAACAAATGTGATTTTTATTAGAAAAAGTCAATATTAGTTTTCTGTTACTGTAACGAATTTGGGTCCCGATCATTCCGGAGCGTCCTTGAGCCCGTCCAGGTGCGAACTGATGACTCACAAACTTCGAGTAACGACCTTCAGCCGCCGGAAGCGGTGACATCACCGTCTGCTGGGTCATCGTTCCCGAGTGTTCCACAGGGTGACTCATCGACGGATCGCCGGGATTTGCCAGCAACTTCTAAATTCTAGAAAGATTTTGTGTCTGGGTATAAAGTGGACCGACGGACCGAACGTGATTCATTGTGGCCGCAGTAGTCGTATAGTTCATGTCATAAATAAATGTTATAAAATAAATATCGCTCGGTTTACCTAACTATTGTTAGTATTTAGTTATTGTTAATTACTAATTCTGTGTAAATAAATATTTAGTGGACATTTGTCGTAAATAAATTCCGAACCCTAGTTAAAACGTTAAAATCGTTACATTACTATATAAATTGCGTAGTTTGTTGCTAGGTTTACTGAAAACTAATTTGAAGAAGTAGTTTGGTTCATTGATTAGTCTCTCGAATGCCATTCTTAGTCAAAGTTAAGTAAAATATTTTTGCGGTGGTATCACTACTCATTGTCCATTGCGCTTAAAATTAGAACTCGTGCTAGCGCACTCGTCCTAATCGGACCTAAGCGCAATGGACATTCGTAATACCACAGCAAAAATATTCGACATAACTTTGACTACTCATGGTATTATAAGTGAAAATTTTATATATTACTACAAAATGGGTTTGAATATTTTTCTTGTCCCTACAATTCCAAAAATAGTATTCGTTTTCGCTCTTAAAAAATAATTAAAAGCTAATAAATACGATTGCCTCTGTTTGCCAGTTGAAGAATTAAGCCTGCCCTGGAAAGCATTTTTGAGAAATCCCACACACAGATTATACAACGTATATTTTAATGTTTTATTATTTCACGGTCAACGGTCCCGAACCAACTTCTACATTCGGAAGTTTTATAAAAACTGTTTCAATAAACGACATCGAGCTAAGGGAATGTCCATGACATCATGCAGCAATACAATAGAACCATTAAGTATTAAAAACAAACATCTCAAGTCGCAAATGTCTTGATAAAATCGGAACCGAAAATCTACAATATTCGCACATTTTTAATGGTAGCTACGTCTATGTATGTAAAGATCACGTAAATTGCCGTTTTTGAGCGTACACCACAGCTTATAGACACACAGTGCCAACTATTTTGCATTAGCCTGTTTTAGTTCTTTTAATTATTATTTTAAACAACATAAAAGAAGTCCATGATTTCGTTATTGCACTTTGTTTTTGAATTATCCGGAACGATTTAAAATTGTAGGAAAGAGGTGAATGGAAATAAAACACAGAGTTGCACTTACGCTTCTCGGAAGACTCGTCTGCATTTATCAAACGCTTCTGAACGACTAATAATAACTTAAAATAATTGATCCAAATATTGTGTCAGCAGTTCACATCTTACTAACATTTGATTTACCCAAAAAAGTGTAATTTCATGCAGCGCGTATAGAGGTAGAATGTTTGAGACCTTCGCGGCGCGGCGTTGCCAATTTTTGGAGAACACAGCGTACACTATACGAAATAAAAAGCAGTATAAGTCGGTGGAGGAGACAACGTATTGGCAATTGTACAAAGAGAAACGACAGTAGCGCCACCGGTCTACAGCTGAACTACAATACAAAATTGTGAGTATAGATGTGAAGTTGGCACCTCCGGATGAAAATTTGAATTTAGCGTTCTGATACTATCTATGTGCTGTACAGAGAAACAATACAGCAAAACGCTGTCACCTCCAAAAACGGAGGCCACAACGTTGTATATGAGGTGACAGCATACATTCACTACCCATTTTGGAGGTGACAAGTGGCCTTGCATAAATATATATATATATATATATATATATATATATATTTACATACTGCAGTAGATAGGTCCACCGGTGATAGACAATTTGCATGCTATAGATCGTCCGGTTGCGATAGGTCCTCCAGGACTTATCGCTTTCCATGTTAATTACTCCAGTTTAGCATTCCCTATCACGTGGCAGATTTTTAGAGGGACGACTGATTGCGGTCTTTTGTAAATTTTGTATATTTTAGTTCCGAGCTTCGCTACTCAACGGTGTCGCCACCGTAGCACGCCAGTATACAACACGTATGTTCGTCTTTCAGTTTACCGTTGATTGATCCTCCGTTGTATATTTTATTTCAGATGTGCATTGGTTGGCTCCTCCGTAGATTTGACAACATTGTATTCTGTATGAAATTCGCACACGCATTGACTAATTGGTTCACAGTGTCTATGCTTAGCGGTAAAGTGGTGTAGCATTCTGTAATTAAATAAAATCCAAGAATTTAGATTTTACTAGAGATAGATGAAGGTTATTTATAAACAATGTGTAATTTACACGCGTGGAAATTAACAAAACATGATAATACATTCAAGGTCCATTTATAATTATTTTTGCAGGCAATAAATCAATTTTTGTGTTGAGCTCAACATACATTTAGCATAAACTCAGATATGTACCCACACATTTTCAATGAAAGCTACTCGTGGTTTTCCAAGTGTTTGGTATTTTCTTAATACAACACAGGTGATGTTAATTGAAAAAAATGCATTGCAATGTTTAGTCATTTATTAATAAACCAAAACAAAATCTAGTTGAATTGCTTGAAATATAACTCTTTAGATACTAAAAACAAATAATACATATTTTCACATACCTACATAATAACAAGCAAAAATAGACATGCAACTATGGGCTAATTTTACATGGCAACTTACTTATTTGAAACATATGTTACTGAAGAGATCTCTTATAATGTCCAGTTATTTATGTTATGTAATTGTAGGTACTGTAGTTGAAGTGGTAAAAAGTAAATTGGTACAAATAAAACGCTCTAGTACATATGCATACGCATTTGAAAAATCTCCGGTAATGAATACAACAAATAAATGACATTCCAGCAAGGGACATTTTTAAAGCCATTTAAAGGCTGTCGATCTCCCAAAATTGCATCATTTTGCTTCTTACCTTCTTTAATAAACTTTTAATAAACATACAGGCTATCATGTAGAATATTCATTAAAAAAAGAACGCAAAACATGAAAACACTTTTGATATTTAATATTGCCATTATTTTAATTTCTTCGTATATTTATTTTGAATAAAGACTTATTTTCAGCCAGTCTTTATTTTTTAGTAACTCAGGGTTCTTTGAAATGAGATCGTTGCATTCGGTTTTCTTTGGAGGTCGTTTTGCTTTGATATGGTTTTTAAAGCAGGCAGTAACTACTTTCTTTTGGTTGTCTGTCCATGGTACTAATACCCTCTTATTTTCTATAGACTTTTTCTCTATTGTAATGTTGAGACCTTCCTCACCAGTCAATTGATTTGTTTTGTTCATTTCATTTATTTCATTTTCAGTAATTTCGTGTCCTACGTCCAAAATTTCATCTCTTTGCTCTAGGTCATTATCTGTTTCTTTCATTAAATCCTCCTCTAAATTTAAGTTTATATCATCCAAGCTTTTGCCTTTGAACTGGCCAGCTTCGCCCTTTTCCATGAGTATTAGTAGTTTGGATATTCTGGCTGTTTGATAAACATCGTCGGGAAGCCAGTAAGATGATCGATGTATTCCTAACGTATGTCCCATGAAAGAAGCTAATTGTTCCATGTCATTTTCAGTCATGTTAAATAATTGAGTGAGAGTAGCCAGATGCTTTCGGAGACGGGTGCAAGTAAGAGCATCTGGGTTCTTAGCGCCACACTGCCTGGCACACTTTTTCATCACCTTATAGCCGATTATGGGCTGATCCGATTTGGGATTACCAAAAAGATAAATATTGGGTGTTTTAGTTATAATAGCTCTCTATTTTAGTATTACGTCTAAGTGGTCTTGGACATCTTTAGTGAATAGCACTGGTACACCTCGTCCCCTCTTGCCCCTTATAACCAGTCGTTTGAAACTGTTCATTAAAACTTTTTCTGGTTCTGAAATTGCTTCTGAAAATTCTTCATAACCTTGTGAGTTATGATTCAGGAATGAGGATTTATATGTGTCAAGAAGAAGTCTTTGAAGTTCTCCAGGTCGTCTTCTATTTAACTACAACAAACGACAGTACACAGTTTCCAACAAAACCGTATATGCCTCATCATTACGATTATATTCTTGCAATTTTGATAATGCTTTATTGGCCTTATCGATAAGACAATCTTTTAATAATTTTAGATCGCTAGCAAGTGGCACTAAACTGACTTTGTTCCATTTTTGGAGACTCAAGTCTTTTGAAGCTTGGTTAGAAACATCAAATCTCCAATTACCTTCTATTAACTGGATCAACGTTTGCAGTTCCACGTCAGTGTTTGCCGACTGTATTGTTTGAAACACTTCAGATTTCTCTTTAATATGTAGGAGTGCTATGTCGCAGCACTGTTTTAAGGTTGTACCCATGTGTAAAGCATATGTGGGAGACAGGTAACACTGCTTTTCTTGATCATATTTTGCCACCGTTTTTGTTGCTGACATTAACGCATCATAATTTTCAGATTTAAGAGCCCCAAAAAGATCTTTAATTGAGGGCTTTATATTTTTTACTTCAATAAAAAGTCTTGCTAATTCTCGCATTTTTCGTGAAGCAACCAGAAGCAAGTGCTTTTCTCTATACACTTTCAAATATCTTGAAGCAAATACACATATGAGTGGGTCTTTCTTAGCGACAAGAGAAATTTAATCGGCTCGCATACGAGGAAAGACATCCGTTTTTAATTGGGGATCAATTCTCAGATGGCATCAACAAATTTTGAGAAGCAGCTTGTGCATTTCCTGAAGTGGCCTCTTTATTTGAATTTTCTCAACATTTTTTTACGGTGTCGCCATAAATTTCTGGCGGAATAAAAACCCAAGCAATAAGTGCACTGTAGGTACTTTGTACCATCTAAACCTGTTCTTACTGGTTTGGTTACTTCATTACTGAATAGGTATTTACCTTGTTTTCTTAAAGAATGAAGTAATTCATTTCTTTGTTTACTACGGGGAGGCAATGCTAAAAGCTTTTGTACTTCGAATTCCGTTTTGTGGTTCCTAAATATATGTCTAGGAAAATTTTGTAAGCTTGATTCACAATAGTAACAAAAAACGTATTTTCTAGAATCGGAGCTGCCCAGTTTGTGTTTTCTGGAGGTCAATTATGAGTTGTTCCAATTTGTTTATGATTTTGAGAATTCGAGCTGCCCAATCTGTTGCTGTTCTCTGGAGGATAATTAGTGTCTGTTCCAACCTGATTTTGAACCAGTTCATTACCTTTATCATAAACCAAACATTCAGGGGGCAGAGACCCTCTGGTGAACAAAGTAAGTGAGAAGAAGTTGAGGATATCGTCTAAAACATATTTTTATACTTATTTGAATTGTTAAACTCAAACACATTAAACTCACAGAAGAACTATCGCTTCCATGAAGTTCATAATCAGGGTCCGCTCCATCATCATCAAACAAAGACTCGTTATTGCTTTCAGGACTATTAGAAATGTCATAATTAGGATCTGTTGCATCGCCACCAGTAATAAACGGGTTATCTGAGACTGATTCTTGAAAAACCACAACACATATGAAGTATAGAAGAATACATTTAATTTCGGGTTGTTTTATGGTCCGGCGTGTAAATTAAATTTAATTAAGTCAGTATGGAACAATTAAAGTATTTAAAACAAGTTTTACATGAGAAATGACGGATGATGCATTTAAATTAAAACAAGTAAATATCTCTGAAAGAAATAATTTTTGAAAAGAAATTTTGAAAATGGCTTTTCCTTTAAGGGAAAAATATAGTTCTGTTTATTATACAGTGACCGCCAAAAAGTCGGCATAATATGGAATCTTTTTTTATTTTTGATTTTTCAAAAAAACTTTCTACTTCTATAATTTGTGCTTGTCTAAAAACCTATTTAGCCCTTATCATATATACCAAGTGATTTTTTACTTATTTACAAAACGGATATCATTGACACCCAGTATATTATTTCCATATGGAGCACCTTACTTTGTATAGGTACTTATCTAAAATTGTAAAAGACAATTTTTATATATTTTTACATACAATTTTCTTTAATAATAAGTTTAGTATAGCATTTTCCTATGCAACACTCTGTATAGTATAAAATAATTTTAAAATGTGCAATACAATTTTGCGATATTATCATTAATAAAATCGCAATCGACCAGTTAAAATCAAGTACCTAACCTTATAGGCGCGACAGATGGACTATTTTCTTTTATAACATTTACTACACCAGATACTTTAATTGTTGTCGGCAAATTTAATACACAACCCTTCCAAAAATTTTGTAGAACTACATAAAATTGCATGTAACTACTCCATATAACCATCACATCGGTGTAATGCAATCGCAGAAAGGGTACATACCTCAATTCTCGAACATTATCGATTACTTGAAAACATTCCCGAAATAAAAATCAATATTGTATTTTAGATTAAAATCACTCAATCAATTCCAATTTAAACTATACACATTTTGAAATATTATTTGGCCATACGGAAAGCCGAAATCCTTTTGATTTCGAATGTAATAAAAACGTTTACGAAAATTATGTTATACGATGAGCAACTAAAGAAAAACTGAATATTAGAATTCATAAATCTCGGAAAACTCACACTTTTCAGTTGAATGGCCGAGTATTTGTCAAAACAAACGTTAGAAATAAAAAACGAATCACGTTCCATAGGACCCTATTTTATAGAAAAATCCACGAAGCAGTGGCGGCTGACGGATACATACACAGGTGAAGCATTTTCCTATTCAAATTTTTAAATGCATTTTTGTAAACTTTACTTTTCTAAAGTTCATGGATTGATGCGTAATATACTATTTACCTAGCTCCTTACTAGTAACGTAAAGTACTATTAAATACATACCTGATAAGGTTTTGAGAATAAATGCAACGCGCACTTTAACACAGATAACCTAATCGCGGTGCATTTTGGCTAATAATGCTTTCGGCGTTCATCGACGTTGGCGGGTGTCGGGGCGGCGTGACTAGTTAGTATACCAAATAAAATGCGACAACACTGTTGGATGACCCATCCACCGTAGTTTGTACATGCTGTATATTGTTAGAGGACCTAAAGCTGCAATTTTGGAGTAAAATATACATCCGGAGGACCTAAATGTAGTACTTTAGTCGGAGGTGCTAACACTAGTAATATGTAAACAAAAAAAATATTTGAAAATACCTTTTTTCGGTGGATTTTCCAGAAGTATAATATAATATGTTATATACATCAATACCATTATATATATATACATTCCTTCTAGGGGAAGAATTAGAGCTGCATTTTGTAAGGAAGAGCTAAATACATAGAGATGTATATATATATATATATATATGCAAAACGTCAAACTCGCCTCCGAAAGCATACGTCGACACGAAGAACTGGCCTCATTTTTGGAGGCCAGTACGAAAAATCGGAGGCGACTAGGTATCCCCATGTATAAGTGTTCCATTCAACAGATGGTGCAACAAGCATCGATTTAACAGATTTTTTGGTGGAGGTGAGTTTGACAGTACACATATTCAGTTATACACTTCAGTTGGTAGAGGTTATTCTAGATGGCGCGACCATGTAATACACATATACACCTAACAAGGTGCGCCAGTAGTACTCGCCTCTATCTATGAAACATACTGTTACGCCTCAGAGACTTGGCAAACGCGCACGGGGGCTTATCGCTAGTAATGGATTTAAGTAAATTCAATACAACCGCATGTCGCTGAACATTTAATACAGGATCCGTCAACGATGCGGGGTGGGAAATATCTCTAAAACTAGAACATTTACATTAAAATAGCTTAAATAAAAGTTGAAGGTACGAAAGTGTTGCATATTACTAAAATATTTCTGATTATACAGGATGGCTCAAAAAGTGTGGCGAACCAAAGTTATTACTTTATATTTAGGAAGGTTAAAAGCTTTGCATTGAAATATCAATAGTTTTAATATAAATTTGTATGGGTCTAACATCAACTGTTTTGGAGATGTTACCGATTTTATGCACAAAATGCTAAACTTCAGGCAGCTGCTGTAGATACTGAATAAAAAACATTATACGTTTTTTGTGAATTACCTTTCGAGTGTAAAATGGTGATTCTCGGCATTCATACTATACAAGGTGTCTGCAAATTTCATGATTTCAAAGGTTTTTAAAAAAAACGCACTACACATTTTAGTATTTTAAAATGCCCCTTTAAAAAGATTTATTTTGATATCTTACTGGATAACTCTGAATTCAACTGTTTTCCAACTATGCGAGTGTGAGTATAAGAAAACAATGTAAGGCCCCTAAAATGCTTTATTTAAAGGAATCACAAACTAGGTTTAGAAAATAAAAATCCAGCCATTGCTGACACAAAAACCGAGAAATGCTGGAATAAATTAAATCTCAAAACCAGTTGAATTTAGGGGTGTTAAATAAGCTATTAGGCGAAAGTTTATTGAAAGAGTTTTTAAGAAATACAGAGATACATAGCGTGCTTCATTTACTAAGGCAAAATCATTGAATTTGCAAATTACGAGCACTTTGTATAGTTTTAATACCCATCGAAGAAGAGGAGAAATAGTTGACAATTTAGCGGTATTGGGTATACAGTGACCGCCAAAAATCGGCATCACATAAGTAAAAAAAAAATATATTTTATATTTTTCAAAAAACTTTACACGTCAATAATTTATGCTTGTCTAAAAACCTATTTAGCCCCTATCATAGATACCGAGTGACGTTTACTTATTTAGAAAATTCCGTTTTTCGAAATTGTCAAAATCTAAAAAGTGCTATTTTTCGGAAATTAAGTAAGATTGCAATGAGATTGTTTTAGAGTGTGTTAGTTTTGATTAACTGAACAATCTCAAGTCCAGAAAACACATATTTTTCTGTAACTTTAGCTTTAGCTTTTTCCTTTTTTTAAAATATTTTTCAGTTTCGCATACCATGACTTAATATTGTAATTCAAATTTTTTATGTAACGACTTTCATGATTTATAATTGTAAAAAATAGTATAAAATGTTAATTGCTCGTTGAGATTTTGTATTATTTACCGAAAAGTAATATGTTCGCATAATTTTTACGTTTCTGATGCAATGTGCTTTTTAGGAGAAATATTTTTGAATGATTATTAATATCTATTGAAATGGCTTCTAAAAACTCTAACCCTGTTAGCGAATTACTGTTACAGAAATCCATGAAACGATCTTTTACAGTTGTCTGAATAAGAAGAATTTTTAGAACATGTAAACTGTATAAAGAAAAATCTTCTCATTTAGACAACTGTAAAAGAATATTTACAGGATTCATTAAAAGGGTTAGATTAGAGTTTTTATCGTCGAAGCCATTTAAATAGATATTAATTATCATTTAAAAATACTTCTCTTACAAAGCACCTTGCATCAAAAACTTCAAAATTATGCGAACATATCACTTTTCGGTAAATAATAAAAAATCTAAAAAAGTAATTAACATTTTATATTATTTTTTACAATTATAAATCGTTAGTCTTCACATAAAAAAATGTTAATTTTAAAATTAAGTTTTGGTATGTCTTCTTCTTCCTCTTAATATAGGCTGAGAGCCTGTTACTTTCACACACTTGAGTGCGGTTTTATACGCCATATTAATCCGCGGCCGGGGTAGGTGGCTAGCCTAACCCCTTGAATTAAGGAAGACTGCCCTCGCAGGGGTCATGACCATCAAAGGTGTTCGTATGATGGCCGGAGAGCGGACAATGCTCGGGTGTGAGCCTTGAACCCACTTCACTGCTGGCGCCACGCAAGCACCAGCCGGCCACACGCTATTGGTATGTGAAATTTTGAAAAATATATAAAAAATTGAAAAATTAAAGTTTAGCTAAAGTTAAAGAAAATGTGTGTTTTCTGGACTTGGGATTGTTCAGTTAACTAAAACTAACACTCTAAAAAAATCTCATTAAACTCTTACTTAATTTCCAAAAAATTGCACTTTTTAGATTTTGACAATTTCGAAATACGCCATTTTCTAAATAAGTTAAAATCACTCGGTATGTATGATAGGGGCTAAAGAGGTTTTTGGACAAGCACAAATTATTGTCGTAAAAAGTTCTTTTCAAAAATAAATAATAAAAAACTCCCATATGATGCCGACTTTTTGGCGGCCACTGTATAATTTTGATGTGTTCGTTTGTTTTTTTCTCAAAATCTGATTTCATTTGATAATACTCGTAGAATCAATTTATTCAGAATTTTTCGTTTTTTCGTGTTCATTATTTCTTGTATCTACATTACGGGATTTGTATTGTCTAAATCTGGTTCTTTGTTCTGTTTGAAGAGATTTAAATTTATTAATCTAAAGGTGGTTTTTGTTATCCCTTGAATTAAAGCATCTTAATTTTTAGTTTTTACTTGCCTCGTCTAAAAGACGAAGAACGTATTGTAATCGATAAAAAAAAACCTTCTGAAATTTCTTCAGATCTTCACTTCCAGGGTCCCTAGATATCAAAGAACCTTTTTTTTCAATTCCGTCTGTCTTTTGCCGGTATAACTCTAAAACTATTTTTTGGAGGAAGACGATACTTTGCATGCATATTCTATGTCTACCTGGCATAAAGCCGAAAAAATTTCGGAGAAATATATACAGGGTGAGCAAATAAGAAAAATTAAATTCTTTCTGTTTTTGCTTTAACTCAAGACCTATTACTTAAATGAAAGTAATAATTTGCACAAGTCTCAGGTTTTTACACTTGAAGAAAAACGGCATATTTACAGAACATATAGGTACAGAGTGGGCACTAAACAAATGGTTGCTTATTTTGCTTTAACTTAGAAGCAGATAAAATCAGTAATTTGCACATAGCTCAGGCTTTACACTTGACGAAGATGGAAATCAAGAGATATAAGATAAATGTTGTGAGTCAAAAAGGGGCAACAAATAGTGTGCTCTGTTTAATACAGCCATGCATTGCACAGATCCGAGAGATCCTTCACGGATCAGTGGAAGAAACGCGTGGAACTGAAATCGCATTTGCAGGCGATGTAGTTCGAATCCCATCACCATTGTTGATGCAATTCGCATTAGCAAATGTTTCCTTTTATGGTTTCAGTATTATTAGAAACGTGAAGAAACTTTTACCCCATAATATTTTGATAACGTTCTCTTTCATTGAATTGTTTCCTGTTACTTAGTACAACAGCCTCCTAACGTTCAGCATTTTTTTTGCATAAAATCGTTTATATCTCCAGAACCCTTGGCGGTAGATCCATACAACTTTATATTAAAATTATTACCATTTCAATGGAAAACTCCTTGTAAGCTACCTAAATATCGAGCCTTCTATTTAAAAAAAGTAAGTTTAGGTCGCCACTCTTTTTTACCTACTATTTATAATCAAAACTGTATGATGTGCACCGCCTTCGTACCTCGTAGAATATAGCTATGTTAGGTACCCACAAAAATTTATTAACACCCGCAGAATGCCATCCGCGCGATGTTTAGATACGTTATCACGTTCGCCGTGCCGAAATCCGAAAACAAAACGACGCGCTACTTTTATTCCCTCGACAAAAGGTGCAACAGAGCGGCAACGTTGCTGGAGGTGAGTATGTCGATTGTGTAACACGGCGATATACAATGGGAGGCCACATTGTAGCAGTGTAGTCGGAGCTGTGCTGCTATTTTGTGTGCACCATTTTTTTGTATATCTCAAATATCAAAATTCCTTACCCCTCTCTTGATGCTTCTGTTACGATAACCTTATTTAAGAGATTGACGAGAAATACACATGGAAAAACATGTTCCTTGACATGGAGGCGTGGGTGTCTGTCATATGTTCGGAGGCAAGTAAGATAGCCGTGCACATATATATATATATATATATATATATTGCGATGGTATTTAGCCCTCAAATCGGTTCTGATTGCAGTACAAGCAAATGACAAATTAAATCATTAAAGCACAGAGTTGTAATAATGCAAGCATCTGAGAAAATTCACATAAATTGCCAAATCATATTAACACTGGTATAATTCGCCAATGAAATTGATTATATTTGAATAGGCACAGAAATATGGAAGCTCAAATTCCGTGTATTGGGTTTAGCAATGTAATTTTAATCATAATATAATAGATTTGTACAAACTAAAAGCCGAATCTAAATTAAATTCAGAACTGGCACAAAAAGTTCAAGTTAGACACAGCTTAAAAATGGAAGCGTAGAAAGTAAAGTCATTAGAGAATGGATAGCAAATGAACATTTTTAATAAAGGTAAGAACAAGAATGATCAAGAAAAATAAGGCAAAGAACATAGAAAAGACAGGCAAGTCATTTATGACATGAAAATACAAGACTTGGGGATTTGAAGAGATTGAAATAGCAAGAAATTAGATGGAATTCAAATAAGCAAGAAATTAGACAATGTTGGTGGATTAAAAAACTAGTCAGTGCAGTGATAAACAATGGGCATTTAAGTGTTATAAAAATGGCACATTAAAAAACATTGAGAAATAAACAATTCCAAAAGACAATAATTTTAGTACATAAGAGTTTGTAAATAACTGATAAAATTTGTTAAATTAGATTATAAGTTATGTTTTTGTACCTGGTTGATTTCCTACAATTCAAATCTGTAGACAGTGTTTTGTCAATAACGACAGGGGAGCTTTTGTTCTGAATAAATTGGTGAAAGTGCTTGGTTTTTGCTCTATCTTTAATTATTAAAATTTCATAGAAAGCATAAATTTACATAAAAATAAATAGCACCATAGTGATCAGCACGTGTTAGTGTATCAGAACCATTGGAGGCAAAAGATTCCACGCACTTGAGTTTTTGGCGTTCCGAGGCAGGTTCGGCAGTTGGCGAATTCCTGCGACATCAGCGAGCAGCATCGTGGGAAGGCATAGAGTGGCAGGATTTTTCCTGCAGCTCCACACATCAGGCCAGAACACAGCCCAGCATCGCGAGCAGCCCGGGGAGCAAGATTACAGCCAGATTCATCATAAAAAAGGGGCCCCGAATCTACGAAAGTGAGGTTAGTGCATTGTTCAATTTTGGTCTGTGCGATTGGTGTGAAAATCACGGAATACCTTATTTGCGACCTGGAGGACACGAAAATCATAATAGTTCCTATGGATGGCGAAGTATTTTCCCAGGATTTGCAATTAAAATCGTCAAGTGGAGCCCCAGAAACAAACGAGTTTTTAGCGTCCTCTTTAGAATGCACCAATAGCAAACGATCTGGAAAACAAAAGGAAAGAATGGACGCTCCTTGAAAGCACAAGTATTCAAAATCTTACCGTAAAATTTGTTCATTTAATTGTTAATAAGTCAATTTCACACGCGAGCTGAGATAACGAGAACTTGGTGCGATAGAATTGACATTTCAGTTTAACAACGGCACATTACGCCTACATTTCAGGTCAATCTGCCTACTTTTCAGAGGCGTACCGTAGAATTTTTAACTTGGAAGGTCAGGAACCCAACACCCGAGTTTTTGAGTTTTAATTTCATGTCTCTATTTAAAATTGAGCTAGCGAAGTTAGGAAATCAGATGAATGGATTAGAAAAAGGGCAAACTACCATAAGAGTAATTGTCAATTTTGGCGTACCCAACGAAATTAATTAATCAGTTAGTTTGATTTTGCAAGTGGTAGAACTAAATTAAATATTGTGTGGTGACTCTTTTTATTAATTAAATTAATTATAAACATACAAATATTATACGTATAGGGTCATTGCAATATATATATATATATATATATATATTGCTATGTTATGCTAGCTGATAAATTTATTTAAATTATCGTATTACTTTGCCCTTTATTTTTGAAACTCTCTCAGGTAGTTCGCAATATCTAGTAACCCAATGATTGACTTGTCAAATTCTCTTTGTTTAATTGCCAGTTTATTTACTTTCAATAAATTGACACCTAACGTTAAATTAATCAAAATTCAGAACGAATATCAAGGTTTTTACAATAAGATCTAATATGCAATTCTTTCACCAATCTCTTATGTAAGTATGAAATTCAATTATATTTTTATACCTTCTTACTGGTTATAGCTTTTTAAATGTTCCATTTAACCTTTTAAAACACAAACCTGATTTAACACTTTGCTTGTTAATACTGCCAAAATCCTTCCAAGCTGGATCCTCACTCCGACTGTACTCAAACACCTGCTGTGTCCTTATCCAAACTGCATCACCTGCGATGATGTAAACTCTCAGCATCACCTTATTGCCATCCACTTCAAAACTTCCACATCCTATACTGGATTCCTGTCGTTGTCCCCTGCTGCTGTCAACTTCAAGTCTCCTAGCTCCTGTACTGGATTACTGCGGCTCCGATCCCTCTCTGGTAAGTGTCAGCATAAAGCTTGTTCCAAATATGAATTTGTCTCGTTTTAGATGGTCCTACGTCTTCAATGATATCCACAGGTTTAAAAAAAAACAATTCGCTGCACGTACTAACCTCTTGTTTGTGCCTTGTATTCCATTTCCAATGTAGTATAAATAATATCCTCACTGACCAAAGCTTGTCCCTTTATTTCTTGTTTTTAATATTTTATTTTATGTTTCCACCTCGAAGATTTTGCTTTTAACCCATATAATTTGCACCAACCATAACATTTACAAATTATACAACATTTATTAATGTTTCTTTATTCGAAAATCACACCCATATCAAATTATGTATACATTTTTTTGAGTTGTTTTTTTAGTAACTAATTAAACAAATTACCAATTATTACTACTAGACACGATTCTTGCTGCCTCCTATATACCTTTTTTATATAATCAAAACAGATATTTTATTTTAATTATCATAACAGATACATTTTAGTAGTAACCTTGGTATTTGTTCCTATTCAGAATTTTCTTATTACAGATTAAGTTTGAGTAATCAATCATTATGCTATTATTTGACTAACCAATAATAAGAAAGTTAATTTCATTATATTTTAACATGTATTTAGATCCATTAATTTGCTTATATCTGACTTCCAAATTTATTTGACTAAACTGTTTCTTTAGTATTCATTTTTAAATTATCAAAGAATATAGTGTATCATAACATAATTCCTCAATTAAGAAAAACATTTTTAATAAACTCGTTTTATTTCAAATGTATTTTCTTAATTCGTTATTTAATTAATTAATTTTGTAGAACCCATCCAAATATCCTATTATCTAAATTAATAACAATCAACACCTATTTACATCTATCTATTTTAAAATTACTATAGAAACGAAATAATTAACTTTACCAACCAACAACATTTAATGCAATATTTACAGATTTTCATGTTTTCTAAGTTTTCGTTATATATGGGTAAATCATTGTAATATGAAATCTTCCTCTAATTCGTCCATCTGTATCATTTTCTTAATTTCATTCCTTACTTGTTCTCTTAATGCAAATGGAATAGGATAAGATTTGCTATTAAAACCTTTCGTTTCGTCAACCTGCAACTTATGAATGTATTTCTGTGCTTGTCCTACCTTTTCATTAATAATATCTTTATTTCTGTTGATTATTTCTAGTATTCGGCCTTCATATTGTAACAATGCTCCCCTGCTTATAGGGGCTGTACTATTTTATCTACCACGGGTTAGCTCATTAGATCGGAGATAGGTTCCATCGTTCCCTCAGATATACCATAAATAAGCAAAACACACTAACGGAGTATCCTGTATAACATTTATTTTATATATCTATCATACATAAGTAAATTGTTGTGAAATTAACATTATTGACTTGAAATATCGCTGTTTGTCCCTGCGGTTGCTGCAACCCGCGTCACGTCCGTGCTGGCAGGGTCGGTCTACTTCCTAGGAGCTCCGCTTCGAAAGCGTCGAGAATTGTCGTCGCTTCCCGAACGGCGTTGAACTGCGCGCTGTTGGCGGCGCGGTGAAGTCCGTCGGAATTTGCCGGTTTGCGGTTTCTGATTTCTGTAAACAAATAACAATTAAAACTGCTAATGCGGGTTTTCACCCTAAACGTGTAACTATAGTTCGGTGGTGAAATACTCTGAAGAATTCGCCGCACGACGGGACTTCGTTTGAAGAACGAAACTCCGTTTCGGCGTGACTTTTGAGGTTAACAATCCTCACCACCTGCAAGTGAACTCCGTGGTGGAGCTAACGGTGCGGCCCGCAGAGTTCCCAAGCAAGTCCGCTGCTACCATTCTCAGGGATTAATTCAGGTAAATTCTAATTTGGTAGCTTGAAGCTTTTAATTCTGCTTGAATAGCACGGCGGTGAATTTAAAATACAAGGGAGCTGGGATTTTGACATTACGTTAATTGCTATTTGACCAGCGGGTTACGGCGTAGGAGATTTTCAGGATTAATTAGCGGGCGTTCCAGGATTACTTAGCTGGCGTTCCAGGCGTTCTCAAAGAACCACTGAATTCAACTCAGCTGTCAGGGATTTTCGGGATTAATTAGCTGGCGTTCCAGGCGTTCTTATAGAACCACTGAATTAAACTCAGCTGTCAGGGATTTTCAGGATAATCAACTGGCGTTCCAGGCGTTCTTATAGAACCATTGAATTAAACTCAGCCTCAGGACGGCTTGGTGGAGGGACTCTCTGGACAGGGCAGGATGAAGGACCGGGGACTAGGTGTTTGCTGGAGGAGTATTAGGTATCTCTCGAAAATCTCTCTCTGGGGAATCTCTGTTTAAATGCGTTCTGCAAGCAGTTTTATATGCCTTGAAATGCTGTTAGGTGGGGAGAAACGGCGCGCGTCATACCTTTGTTTGCGCGGAACTTCGGTCTGTGCTATCTTATCTTGCTGGGACACGCCGGGTTCTTGATAACGCTAAAGGTCGGCGACGTTTAAATCAGCAAATATTATTTAATATGGAATTAATCGGATTCAAACGGGAGCTAGCGTTACATATGCCGGTCCCTTCGGAGGAAACGGGAGTTCGGTGGGCACTTCCTTCAAGGGGGGTTCTCAAAACAATGCAAAGATCACCTGGAGATCTCGTGATTATTGAGACCGGACACAGAAAACATTCAAACTGGGGGATAATCGGGAACTATATACAGGCTGAGTAAAATTGTAATCTTTAGAAACTATATACAGGATGAGTACAATTTTAACGGGTGTTTCTTTCGAAACTATATACAGGATGAGTACAATTTTAACGGGTGTTTCTTTCGAAACTATATACAGGATGAGTACAATTTTTTACTCTCAATAATGGCCTAGTCGAATACAGAGGTTGCGGTTTCAACCTATATTCTGTCGGCGGAGGAACATACATATGCGATGCACATGCACTCTTCAGGACACGGCGGCGTCGCGGTTTCGACCTACAGGTCCTACAGGATATCATTCATTCAGGAATAATGTTTTCCTAGTAATGGTC
>CALNHX010008040.1:0-65767 GCA_940337035.1 Agriotes lineatus
AAGGCAGTTGTAAGAAAATTTATGGAAAATTAAATATTAAAAATTAATGGGAATAACTGCAGTAATTATTTATTTAATCTGGTATTATGAATAGTAACATTAAAAGCAAAGAAAAACAGTTATTGAAATATTGGTAAACAAAAATAATCATCGATTGAAAGTGGATTTATTGCATCGAACTACAAGTGATGGGAAGTAATTTCATATTGATTATGTGAAGAATTGGATCGATACTTGGAATATGAAGTTTGAGCTGTCAGCATACCTGAAATAATTGGACAAAGTTAATAGTTGAAAATAACAGAAGGAGAGAAACATACCTGGACAAATAGATCGTGTGATAGCAGGATTGTGGTCTGCAGCAGTAAATAGGACGAGGTTTTGGAGGCAGTTGAGTTGGTTGGATGTGAGCGAGTGAGCAGAATAATGACGGGAATTGGATTGATGGTACAGGCATACAACAGGAACTGGTGGCTGTGGTGATTGGACTAGAGGAAGCGGTAGCTGCTGAAAAAAAGTGTTCTTTTCAGTAACTTACAGGGCTAAAGGTAGGAGCTGGTTGTGACGTCTGACATTGGCAGCTGCAGGAGGTTGGAGCTTGCATCAGTTCATAGGACCAAGGAAGGATTAGCTGTTGGAGGTTTTGAAGGTGTTACCTGTTCGAGAAGGCTGTTGGTGGTGAGTGTTGTGCGTAGTGAGGACGTAAGTAACAGAAACAGGTTTGTTAAATTAAGTTTAGATTGAAGTTTTGAATACTGTCAAATGTTGAAAGTAATTAACGGAAACTGAAGCAAAATTATCTAGAAAAGTCAACAAATTTTAAACGTCAAATGTAAAAGCATAGTTGTCAGTACACCTTAGTGTGAAGAGTTTGAAAAGTAAATTTTGACATTCAAATATAAAGCTAATTTGAGGTTATAATATTTCATTGCAATATTAGATAGCATGCTAGATTCGATGAACCCAGCCCAATGAGATAAGAGGTCTTGATTATATTAAATATTATTAAAAATATAACAGAATTATTTTGAAGGCATAGTTTCCTTAAATAGGGGCTATAGCAATATATATTACCGCTGTATGCGCAGTAGACTATTTTTGTAATTCTCTGCGCAGTAGTGGCATCCAAATGGGCTTTAGTTCTGCGCTAGCCTGGCGAATTGGTTCTACTGCCAGCGCTATGTATGTAGCTTCTTTCAGCTTCCTACGGAATCTGTTTTCCTCTTTAGCTACAATTGATGCTTTATCCCATTGTATGTGGTGGTCTTCGTTCCAGACGTGTTCTGCGATCTTGGATTTGGTAGTTTCGCCCATTCTAACATTTTTGCGGTGTTCCGATAATCTCACTCGTAGGGGTCGTTTTGTTTCCCCTATGTATTGTCTTCCACACTCGCACGGTATGCTGTAGATACAGTTCTTTGAACTCTGATCTTCGTTCTGAGGCTTGGTATGCGTCATCATGCCTCTTAGAGTTGTTGTGGACTTGAAGGCAGTTCTTATATTGAATCTGTTTCCTATTCTTCTCAGTTTGTCGGAAACTCCTCGGATGTATGGTATTACGGCCGTGGTTGTTGGCTCCGTTTTCTCATCCCCTGCCGGTGTTGTATTTCTGTCCATCTCTTTTAGCGTGGGTTTAGAATTCTTTTTGGATAGCCTGAAACAAATCTTTAGCTCTAGCTATTTGTTTCGCCATTTATTCTTTTCCGGGCCAGCCTGTATATGTTCACTTGAGTTATAACCCGCTGTATTTCAATTCATATCAAGCTAGTCCGCGCAAAAGCGCTGACTTTGGTTTTCCCAAAATTCACTTGTTATCTCCTTGCACCAGCCGCCGCGGTCCGCGACTTCATTTTTACTTTTCGCTTTTGGTTGGAGCAACTTGTTCCAAGAAGGCATTTTGCGTGCTATAGCACCTCAATATTAAATTTGTTTGTTAGCTGATGAATGGAATCAGGTATGTTTACGCTACTTGGTTTGATATTCAATTGTAATAATTCCTCGTTTTTTTATTAGCTCTTTCTTTGACGTTAATTTTGTCAATGTCACCTCTTAATTACCGCTTTCAAATACCACTTTTAACGCTGTATTTTTGGGGCGATTTCTCATTTGGATTGACGCCACGTTAGCTGTCCTAATTGGCATATGGCGGGGACCTGCAGCTCCTTCTGGAATACAATTTTGAACCTGCTGTTACTGACGTGAGGCGTCCGTTTCCTTATCAATTTTGGCCACGAGATCTGGACTGCTGAAAGCTGTCACGTTACGATTTTTCTGGACCAATTATTCATCGCCTACATGCGACTTTTTGTCACAACCAGGTTAGTCCCAGATATCTACGACGTTCCATCACCGTTAACCGATTTACCAATTTTAAATTTAATTTACACTTTATAAGTTGGAAACTTAATATATGAATTGTTTCAATTTACAATTTACAAACTTAAAGCTACGTTTGATAAATTCAAAACATAATGTACTAATTGTTCTATGAGTGACGTCTCACAAATTTAAAGTTTTGCTTAACGAATACGTATTAAAAATCTTGTAAAAAGTGCCTTCACGCCATTTTAATATCACCACCGAGATAACGGTTATTACATATGACAGTGATAAGCTTATCCCTTCATCGATTTGCAATCAAATTCAATCTAAGAGCCTAAAAGAGGTTCACATATTTTCGCTGTGCGTGCTGCATTTTCAGCTCATGTAATTTATTGTATTCAGACCATTTAATATTGTTACGTTTTTAACGTTCGGGCTATTACAAAATTATACGACGCTTCTGGTATTAAACATTTATTTACAACTATTGGATTAATTATTATTATTTACAAACACACGAGAATTATCAAGCAGAACACAAATTACTTATAAACTACGGCACTATTTCTACGGATACGTTTATTTATTTCACTCTTAACACTAACGATTTATATGGTTATTTATTTCTATTATTTATATACGCGTTTATTTATGTGGAGGCCTTACGCCTTTGAGTTTGATGAGAACTATTTCAGAACTGAACTGCGGGTGAACTCCGCCCGCTTATATATCACGCCGGTAATTTCTTCCAGAAGCCTCCAGTTGTTCTCGGCAACAGTGACGTGTCGCGTCAGGGCCGCTCTAGCATCGACTGGAAAATGAGTCATTCGCGTACACCTGCGTTCAAGGCCGCCCGTCGGCGGCCTATGATTCACGCGCTGGCAGCCGCCTCTGGAATTTCTAGTATAATCGAGGCATCGGGGCAAATAACCGTCAGCCGAATCGTTACACTGCCCCCGCCTTATATCGTTCTGTCCCAGAAGGAGTTGCGTCGGGTGCCTGTCTTCTCGCTCTTGTGGGGGTCCGATGGCGGTACCTGCAGGCGGTGCCCTTCTTGCACATGGACTGGCTGAAGAAGCAGCAGCCCACCGTGGTCTCCAGGCTTCGCAACAGCACACCTCGATCTGGACGCCGGTTGTCTCTTGTACTGCCGATCGGTAGGCCATCAGGAACAGGTGCATGTACTGGCCCCAGTCACGCGGATGCTCGGAAACCCCCTTGGGCAGATGCTTCCCCATGGTTCCGTTTATCCTTTCCACCATGCCGTCCGATTGAGTATGGAGGGCAGTGGTCCGGATCTTGCGTATCCCCAGTGGCTTACAGACGTTCTGGAACTGTCCAAACTCGAAATCCCGGCCCTGGTCGGAATGTAACTCCAGGGGGACTCCAAAACGGCTGAAGCACTCCTTCACCAGAACATCAGCGACAGTACCGGTCTCTTTCTTCGGAACGGCGTACGCTTCGGGCCATTTGGTGAAGTGCCCCATGCACACCAAGATGTATTTATTTCTCGTTTCGGTTTCGGGGCATGGTCCGACGATGTCAATGGCTATACCCTCGAACGGACCACCGACGTTGTACTGCCACCTCGGAGCTCTACGTCTTCCAACCGGTCCGTTTCCCGTAGCGCAGGCTTCGCACCCCCGGCACCACTCTCGGACGTCACCTTCGTAGCTTGCCCCGTAGAACCTTTCTTGGACCTCTGGCAACGTCTTCAATCTGAAGTATCCCCCAGAGGAGCCATCATGCAGGTGGCGCAGCACCTCGGCCACTCTACTCCTTGGAACCGTCGATCGTGATCTCGTTGCCCTACTGTCCTCATCTTCCAAGATTCTGGTCAGGATGTTGTTGTCCAGCTGCAAGGAGTCCCATTGCGCCCAATAAGCCTCCACTGTTGCGTTGGTGACGGGGACCTCCTGCCAGGTAGGTCGACGGCCATCTTGCTTCCAGGCTATAACCGCGCATAAGTCGGGGTCGTTCTCCTGGCTACTCTGCAACTCGTCTGGCTCCCACGAGTCGTCGATCACAGTGGTACGATTAATGGGTACCGCACGACTCTCCAGTCTCGAACAGTGGCCGCAGTCCGCAGGGCAGGGCCTCTTGGATAACGCACCGGCGTTGCGGTGGACTGTGCCAGGTCGATGATTCATTCCCAAGTCGAACTCTTGTAGCCGCTCGATCCACTCAGCCACCTGCCCTTCAGGGTTCTTGCACTGCAGCAGCCATCTCAGAGCAGGATGATTGGTTATCAGCAAGACTCTTCTGCCAAACTCGAATGATTTATGTTTTCCTACGTCAGTACGGCCGCTGGGATGATCTCCGCACTCGACGATGTCTTGGTACCGGGCCACCAAATCTTCTATCTTCTTCCGTTTTTGTTGGCTCATGCCCCCTTCCAGAATTGGGTTCCTCCTGACGGTTGCCAGTTCCCTGCTGACGTACATCATCCTTACTGGGACCCCAAGCTCAGTCTTCACCAACGTCTTCCCTACCAGGATACCATGAGTGAGCTTCTTGCCACCATCAGGCTCGACCACGCGCACCACGTTGCCCCGGAGATCGCCATCCAGGTATGCATCCACGACCCTCTCGGTTCGTCCTTGCAGAGTAACATCTTCCGCCCATACCACTTGTGCCGCGATCTCTCCTCCTGGGTGTCGGGAAAGCTCCTCCCCACCCACGTGCAACTCGCCGCGTCTCAGGTTCACAGTGAACCCACTCTTATCCATAACATCCATTCCCAGGATGTACTCGTTCGCAATGTCAGCATAATCGGGCTCAACCACGCGCACCACGTTGCTCCGGAGATCGCCATCCAGGTATACATCCACGACCCTCTCGGTTCGTCCCTGCAGAGTAACATCTTCCGCCCATACCACTTGTGCCGCGATCTCTCCTCCTGGGTGTCGGGAAAGCTCCTCCCCACCCACGTGCAACTCGCCGCGTCTCAGGTTTACAGTGAACCCACTCTTATCCATAACATCCACTCCCAGGATGTACTCGTCCGCACTGTCAGCCATCAGGTCCCGATGCTTGAGGGCTTGATTCCCAATCTTCAAATCAGTTTCCCCATGTGTGGTCACCGCACCCCCCGTGGCAGTGCGAAGGCGTGTCTCGTTGTGCAGCAGCTGACCCTCGTCCCTTACTACGTCGGACCTGGCGATGGACTTCGTCGCTCCAGTTTCCAACAGCAGAGACCGAACTCTTCCATTTATTTTCCCATCAAGCTTTTGGACTACTTTCTCTTCTGCGGTTTCCAGCTCTTCCTGCCCGGCGTTCAGATCTTCTCGTGCTTTCTGCCCGGCTTCCAGCTGTTCCCTAAGATCCTCTTGTGCTTTTTCTGCCTTCTTTCGACCGGATCTCAATTCTTCCTTAAGTTCATCCTTGAGGTTTTCTTGAGTGGCTTTCAATTTTTCCTCACGTTTTTCTGCCTTCTTTCGGCCGGCTTTCAATTCCTTAAGTTTTTGGACTGCTTTTTCTTGCTCGGCCTTCAGCCATTCCTTAAGTGCTTTCGCGGCTTCCTCTGCCTTATCTTGTCCAACTTTCAACTTTTTCTTAAGTTCCTTCTGTGCTTTTTCCGCTTTCTCTTGTGCCTTCTCTGCCTTGTCTTGGCTAACTTGCATCAGTTGCAAAAGTTGGCTTAATTGGGCTTCCATTTTGCTGCTTTGAGATCTCGTCAAAGGCATCCACACTATACACTTAAATTTATTTATCTGACCGTCGTTTTATCGGCACTTATTAACAATTTATTTATTTAATGTTTGTTCAATAATTTTTTATATAGCCCCCGGTTCAAAACCTCACACCGACACCACTGTTACGTTTTTAACGTTCGGGCTTTAATTTAAAATTATACGACGCTTCTGGTATTAAACATTTATTTACAACTATTGGTTTAATTATTATTATTTACAAACACACGAGAATTATCAAGCAGAACACAAATTACTTATAAACTACGGCACTATTTCTACGGATACGTTTATTTATTTCACTCTTAACACTAACGATTTATATGGTTATTTATTTCTATTATTTATATACGCGTTTATTTATGTGGAGGCCTTACGCCTTTGAGTTTGATGAGAACTATTTCAGAACTGAACTGCGAGTGAACTCCGCCCGCTTATGTATCACGCCGGTAATTTCTTCCAGAAGCCTCCACAGTTGTTCTCGGCAACAGTGACGTGTCGCGTCAGGGCCGCTCTAGCATCGACTGGAAAATGAGTCATTCGCGTACACCTGCGTTCAAGGCCGCCCGTCGGCGGCCTATGATTCACGCGCTGGCAGCCGCCTCTGGAATTTCTAGTATAATCGAGGCATCGGGCCAAATAACCGTCAGCCGAATCGTTACAATATTGTGATAAACAATTTATCGACGTATTACTGATATTGCAACCAATTATGACCTGCTGATTAAATAAACTTAATTGTTTGTTATTATCTTATTTATTTTTTGAAATCTGTGATTTCTGGCGCCCAGTGTTTTTTTTTACTATTATTAAAAGAGCTTGCAGCCGATCAGCTGATGATAGAAATCTGCGACCTAAGGCCATCGACTTTGACGCTAGCTAGGCCATTGCGGTGAGTAAGTACATTTCTGAGCTACCGTGGTGTATAAATGATAAGGGGGTTGATCTGCGATTATACTACCATTGGTTATTATTAGTAATCAATCGCAGGTTGGCTTTTTTATTGTTTCACTGACGCCAACAACTGGGGCTCTCGACTTTGGTATTACATCAGCTGTGCAACCTGCAATTCTCCTTTAATATTCTGACAAAATTATTTATTTAAAATGAATGTCAACGCACTTCGTGTTGATGAGCTGCTTTACGAATTACTGTTCAGGGGGTTAGATAGAGACACGGTGGAAGGTATGAACGTCGACCAACGTCGTAGGACGTTGCGTGCTAAGTTGTTACTGGAAAAGGCTGACCCTACGTTGCTTAGCGCTTATCAATTAGTAGCACCCTTTGATGTGCAATTAGAACTTGATACTTGTAAAGGCAAACTAACTGAACTTTCGGTATTAGTTACTGCTTTCTCTGCTGCACCTTGCAATTCTGAATTTGCTCGGCTCGATACGCGGCTAACGCATTTGTATTCACTACTAACCAGGCTACAACCCTCTTCTAAATTAGAACAGGAGCATGCTACCCTTACCAGTCAATGCTTAGATTTATTACAGTCACTTAGTAATGAGCATGACCCTCTTCTAAATTAGAACAGGAGCATGCTACCCTTACCAGTCAATGCTTAGATTTATTACAGTCACTTAGTAATGAGCATGACGATTCGCAATTACAAGTGGATCCTTTGCCTTCAAATGTTGATGCCACTAATTTTGTCGATTCTGTTAATACAGTAGCTCCACCTAATTCTGACCCTATTGAACCTATGGCAGATAATATTGTTGACAACCCTAACATAACTGAAGCCGCCGGTTTAGCTTCATCTACATTCCAACGACCTAGGGTATCTTTTTCTAATGAGCACGTACATCAGTATCCTCCTTTTACACAACAACCTTGTATGTCCGCTACTGCTAATTTGCAAACTGAACTAGACCAAATTAATTACTCTACGACGTCTCTTCCTAGACATGTAGGTTTAGTTTAAGTACCGGTATGCAAATGGGGTTTATCATTTAATGGAGACACTGCTACTATGGGGGTAAATTCTTTCTTACAACGTGTCGAAGAACTTAAGAGTAGCATGTAACATTTCATACGACCAATTATTTTCTAGTGCTGTTGACCTTTTCTCGGGTCGTGGGTTAGTATGGTACCGTGCTATGCATCACGGGGTTTCAAACTGACACGACTTGGTAGCTAGGTTGCGATCTGATTTTTTGCCTACTGATTTTGATGAAGAATTATGGGACGAGATTAGGAAACGCAAGCAGGGGGCCGATGAAAAACCCTCACTTTTTATTGCTGTGCTGCTTAATTTATTTGATCGTTTACTCATTAAACCATCCCAATCAGTTCTACTTAAGCATATTATGAAAAACTTGCAACCTTTTTATGCTACTCAATTATCCTTGACAGTAGTTCACAATATTGAACACCTTGCATTTCTGTGTAAAAAGCTGGAAGATGTTAAGATTCAGAATATTAAATACCGCAATCCTGCTGCTGCCTCATCCTTGCAACTGGAACCTGACTTGGCCTACCAGCCTACTCCTAAAAAACCTGTGACACAGACTGCACAAATGACAGTTAAACATTCTGGTCCTAGAACTAACCGTGCGAAAAGTACGACCACTTGATGGAACTGCCGTAAATTAGGCCATACTTTCCATACTTGCTCGGCAGATAAGACTATTTTTTGCTATATTTGCGGACATGCAAATAGTTATTTTGCCACTTGTCCTAAATGCCATCCAAAAAACGCAAAGTAAAGGGTAGATATTACAGCCGATCTATTCCTTATCCCTATTACACTAAGGCTGATACTTTATCTTGGGAATCTTGGTTACGAACTGTGAATGAATTTTGCCGTATGACTTGTAATACTTCAGCCACCTTTACTAAACAACTTTCTGACAACCGTCCTTACTTAACCATTTATATTAATGGCGAACCTATTCACGCTCTTTGCGATACAGGGGCCAATCAAACTTTAATTGGGCGCAACGGTCTATATTTACTTCAGAGACACGATCTCAAATTGTGTAACAATAAGTCTCCGCTTACCTTGACTACTGCTGACGGTCAGCTACAAAATATTTTAGGTACTGTTGCCTTACCCATTACCATTGATGGTATTACTAGGTCCATCGATGCGGTTATTTGTGACTCAATTCCGTCTACACTAATTTTAGGTGTTGATTTTTGCTACGCTTTTGGAGCAAAGACTGATTTTGTCGCTGGACGCTTCGATGTGGCTGAAACTTTTTCGCTGCAGACTATTTGTTGCGTAGTTGATTTGTCAGTTCAACAAAAACTTTTACTAGACCAAGTTGTTGGGAAGTTTGCTGAAATTTCTGGTCCTACTTTAGGCTTAACTAATTTAGTTGTACACACTATTGATACGGGTGACGCATCTCCTATTAAGCAGAGATACTATCATTTGTCTCCTGCTATGCAAGTCTATGCCGACCACGAACTTGATCGCTTGTTAGAGATGGGTATTATTCGTCCCTCGAAATCTCCTTGGAGTTCTCCAATGGTCTTAGTCAAAAAGAAAGATGGTTCTTATCGACTTTGTTTCGATGGTCGAAAATTAAATTCGGTTACCAAGAAGGATGCTTATCCTTTACCATATTTAAATAGCATTCTTGATAAATTGCGCGATGCACGTTATCTTACGTCCATCGATCTTAAGCAAGCTTTTCACCAAATTCCTCTACATCCAGATTCGTGCGAAAAAACAGCTTTTACAGTCCCTAGGCGTGGTTTGTTCGAGTTTACAGTCGTTCCGTTTGGGATCGCGAACGCACAGCTAGTCAACAACGTCTCATGGATAGCATTTTTGGTCCGCTATTGGGTGAAAACATCTTCGTGTATTTAGACGATATTGTTATCGTGTCTGGAACCTTTAAGGAACACTTGGACACCTTAGAGCAAGTTTATACCCGTCTTAAAGACGCTAACTTAACTGTCAATATCGACAAATGTCAATTTTGCCGTCCCAGTCTTACGTACCTCGGCTTTGTTGTCGATAAAAATGGTTTACGCACGGACCCTGATAAAATTTTGGCTATCACCAAATATCCTCAACCAAATACGGTGACCGAAGTCAAACGCTTTATTGGCTTAGCTTCTTGGTATCGTCGGTTCGTTCCAAATTTTGCCACTATTACTGCTCCTATTGCGGACCTAATTAAAGGTCGTATTAAAAAGCAGCGTGTGCATTGGACTGAAGATGCTATTAAATCATTTAATCAAATTAAATCTTGTTTGACCTCCGCACCTGTTTTGAGTAGTTCAAATTTTTCACTACCGTTCACGTTACAATGTGACTCCTCGAATTTTGGCCTCGGTTGTGTCCTTACACAAAATATTGACGATGAGGAAAAGGTAATTGCTTATGCTTCACGTACCCTTAACAAGGCCGAACGCAATTATTCTGTCACAGAGAGAGAGTGCTTAGCTGTCATCTTTGGCATTGAGAAATTTAGACCGTATATTGAAGGTACACATTTCACTGTGTTAACTGACCACTATTCCTTATTGTGGCTTACTAATATGAAAGACCCCACAGGCCGTTTAGCCCGTTGGAGTGTTCGTCTGTCGCAATACGATTTTACAATTCGACACCGACAGGGCAAACATAATGTAGTTCCCGATGCTTTATCGCGAGCTCCTATTCAGGTTTCCGCTCTAGAACTTGTTGATGGTGACTTAGACTCTTGGTACTTAAAAATGCTGGACCGCGTTAGCCAAAGTCCTAATCAATTTCCTACTTGGCGAATTGAAAATCGTCGACTTTTTAAGTATGTCCCCAACCGTCATGCCATTGTTAGCAACTTAGTGGAATGGAAACAGGTGATACCTCGTTCTCGCCGAACTGAAATTTACAAACTCTTTCATGACAGTCCCACATCTGCTCACTTGGGTGGTTATAAAACCTTTTGTAAAATCTCCGAACTATATTACTGGCCTAAAATGCGTGCCGATGTTATCCGTTACATACGCCATTGTGAAACTTGTGCTGCGAGTAAAGTTAGTCAACTTGCTAGACCTGGTTTAATGGGCCAAAATAAGAAGATTTTATACCCTTTTCAATGTTTGTCAATTGACATAATGGGTCCCTTACCTCGCACGAAAACTGGTAACACTTCTATCATAGTCGTATGTGATTGGCTAACCAAGTTTACCCTAGTTAAAGCTGTTCGCGCTGCCACTGCTAAAGCAGTAGCCAAGTTTTTGGAGAACGAAGTATTCCTCATTTTTGGTGTTCCTCAAATATGTATGGTTGATAACGGACCACAATTTATAAGTTCCCAATTTAAAGCCTTGATGAAACAATACCAAGTTCAACAAGTTTGGTATAATGCTTCTTACCATCCTCAAGTCAATTTTGTTGAGAGAGTTAACCGAGTTATCGGTACTGCTCTTCGTTCTTATGTTTCGGATAATCATCGTTCATGGGACGAACACATTTATCAAGTTGCACACGCTTTGCGTAACGCCGTTCATGAGGTGACGGGTTACACCCCTTCTTTCTTAAATTTTGGGAGGACTGTACCAGTTTCTGGGACTTATTACGGTCGTCTTAAGAACTTCCAAGAAGAAGAATTATCTTTAGAAACTCGTGAAGACCTGGCTTCAGACGTTAACCAATTTTCTGAACTTTATCAAGACGTTGTTAAACGCCTCAATAATTCCTACCAACGCAATTCCAAGCACTATAACTTGCGTAAGCGTCCATTAAAATTTAATGTCAATGATTTGGTTTGGAAAAGGAACTACGTCTTATCTGATGCATCTAAATCCTTCAATCAGAAATTGGCTCCTAAATATGTCAAATGCAGCGTACTAAAAGTCACCGGCCCACTTACCTATCAGTTAGTGACCGTCCCCGACAATAAAAACGTTGGAGTTTGGCATATTAAAGATTTAAAACCTTACTTTGGAGAAGGACAAGTGGAGGAGTGAATTTTGGTGTGCCTGATTGTGTGTACGTGATTGTATGTATGATGATGTATGTGCATGTTTAGCTTATCTCGCCTATTCACCCTACGGATAGTATTATACTATCAACATTATTCTCACCCTTTTCGACTTGTTAACCAATTTCTATTATTATGATAATTATTATTATTTATTGCGTGCTTTTTAAGCCGCATATTTTTTGCTTTTGAGTGCTAGTTAAGCACCTTGAGCGACTCCTTAATTACCGATTTGATGGTACTTTTCCCTATCATTAGATTATATTAGGTGAAACCCTTTTGAGTGACGGATTTCCTCGCTTCCTTATAGATAGCGATTGGACCTTTTGTCGAACTCTTCTTGAGTCTTTTGTTGATAGTGAAGCAAGTGTTTAGGTGAGTTGCTTTCGTGATGAAAGCGTGAGTCTTCTTTACTTTTTCGAAGTGTGTCTTTTTGATAATGGAGTTAGTTATAAAAGAGTTTCTAGACCCGCACGATTTACTTAGGGTGGTTGGTTGGGCATGCAGGGTCGGTCTCTTTTTTTGGGAAACCTTTCCATCAAATATTTATTATTTCCTTTCCCCATCTCGCTTCACGAGATATTTTCAAAGCGTCAGGTCAGCATTCTTAGGTTCTTTGATAGCCTTTAGGATTTGTGGTATGCATGAGTTCATGCTTGGGTTTTTTAATAGTTTTTGGGGGCGGGTTTCTTTCGGTCCTGTGGAGATTTCTGGGGGTCGGGGCGAGCGATTGGGTTGCCATCCGACTCGGTGAGGGAGTTACATTCAGTCCGTCACCGGCGCGCCTTTTCCATCTAGCTGCGACGACTGGCTGAATGCCCGAGCTGGGTTTGGTGGTGGTGCGGTCGTTCCCTCCGGCTTCTGGGGTCTTTACCCAAATTCGGGGCGGGTATGGTTTTTGGGCTCTTTTTTGTCCTGGGTTTTACCCGAACTTTTCTCGCTTCACGAGACATCCTCTAAGGGTTATCGTCAGGTCATCATAACCGATTTTTCTATTGCTTTTATTGCTTGCATTTCATTTTTTAATAATTTTTCACTTTCATACTTTTTGCTGTGGGTGATCTTAGATTTGAGGTGAGTGTTGATGATGCGGTTCGAGTTTTTCGGATATTTGTAGTTTTGGTGGACGTCCCATGTGATGCCAGATTTTGCTGCGTTTAGCAGTTTTCGTAGCTTCTGTCCGTTTTTGACAGAACGTCTATTTCTAGAGTGGTAGCTTTTGGGATGTCAGTTTTTTTCTCTCGAAAGAGGATTTTATAGGGCGTTTGGTGGCATCATCGATCTCACTCTTCAATTCCTTGGTCTCCTACATAACTTTTCAATTGCTTAGCATAATCATACCTCAGGTATTTCTCTTGGCCGTGGGGAGTGAAACAAATCTTTAGCTCTAGCTATTTGTTTCGCCATTTATTCTTTTCCGGGCCAGCCTGTATATGTTCACTTGAGTTATAACCCGCTGTATTTCAATTCATATCAAGCTAGTCCGCGCAAAAGCGCTGATTTTGGTTTTCCCAAAATTCACTTGTTATCTCCTTGCACCAGCCGCCGCGGTCCGCGACTTCATTTTTACTTTTCGCTTTTGGTTGGAGCAACTTGTTCCAAGAAGGCATTTTGCGTGCTATAGCACCTCAATATTAAATTTGTTTGTGGGCTGATGAATGGAATCAGGTATGTTTACGCTACTTGGTTTGATATTCAATTGTAATAATTCCTCGTTTTTTTATTAGCTCTTTCTTTGACGTTAATTTTGTCAATGTCACCTCTTAATTACCGCTTTCAAATACCACTTTTAACGCTGTATTTTTGGGGCGATTTCTCATTTGGATTGACGCCACGTTAGCTGTCCTAATTGGCATATGGCGGGGACCTGCAGCTCCTTCTGGAATACAATTTTGAACCTGCTGTTACTGACGTGAGGCGTCCGTTTCCTTATCAATTTTGGCCACGAGATCTGGACTGCTGAAAGCTGTCACGTTACGATTTTTCTGGACCAATTATTCATCGCCTACATGCGACTTTTTGTCACAACCAGGTTAGTCCCAGATATCTACGACGTTCCATCACCGTTAACCGATTTACCAATTTTAAATTTAATTTACACTTTATAAGTTGGAAACTTAATATATGAATTGTTTCAATTTACAATTTACAAACTTAAAGCTACGTTTGATAAATTCAAAACATAATGTACTAATTGTTCTATGAGTGACGTCTCACAAATTTAAAGTTTTGCTTAACGAATACGTATTAAAAATCTTGTAAAAAGTGCCTTCACGCCATTTTAATATCACCACCGAGATAACGGTTATTACATATGACAGTGATAAGCTTATCCCTTCATCGATTTGCAATCAAATTCAATCTAAGAGCCTAAAAGAGGTTCACATATTTTCGCTGTGCGTGCTGCATTTCAGCTCATGTAATTTATTGTATTCAGACCATTTAATATTGTGATAAACAATTTACCGACGTATTACTGATATTGCAACCAATTATGACCTGCTGATTAAATAAACTTAATTGTTTGTTATTATCTTATTTATTTCTTGAAATCTGTGATTTCTCGCGCCCAGTGTTTTTTTTTACTATTATTAAAAGAGCTTGCAGCCGATCAGCTGATGATAGAAATCTGCGACCTAAGGCCATCGACTTTGACGCTAGCTAGGCCATTGCGGTGAGTAAGTACATTTCTGAGCTACCGTGGTGTATAAATGATAAGGGGGTTGAACTGCGATTATACTACCATTGGTTATTATTAGTAATCAATCGCAGGTTGGCTTTTTTATTGTTTGATTATATCAATTTCCCGTTTAAGGTCTTCTTCCTCCGAGCATATGGTCTTGGCTCGGCTATATAGGCATCTCGCGACGCCACGTTTCACGCTATTGTGGTGGTTAGAATCGCAGTGTAGGTATCTCCCCGTATGGGTTGGTTTTCGATATACCTTTGTTTGTACCGTGTCACCATTCTTCTGGACTTGTACGTCTAGGTATGGGAGTTTGCCTTCCGATTCTATTTCCATCGTGAACTTAATTGATCGGGCTTGATTATTGAGATGTTTCAGGAAGCCGTCCAGTGTCTCTCTTCCATGGGGCCATATTACGAACGTATCATCTACGTATCGCAGCCATAGACTAGGCTTGTTCTCATATTGAGATATAGCTCGTTCTTCAAAGTCTTCCATGTAGATGTTACTGACTACTGGAGATAGCGGAGATCCCATGGCCACTCCGAACTCTTGTTGGTAGAACTGCTCGTCTGCTTGGAAGTATGTGGTCTTAATGCAGATCGTTAACAGCTCCATTATTGTATCTACCTGTAGATCTGTGCGTTCGGCAAGTGTGTCATCCAGTTCCAGCCTGTTTCTGATGATTGCTAGTGCGTCATCTGTCGGCACATTTGTGAAGAGGCTTACTATGTCAAAGCTCACCATCATGTCATTCGGAGTTATGTGAGTTTGTTTGATTTTGTCTACAAAGTGTTCAGTATTTTTCACGGTGGATGTGGTTTTGGCCGCTAGTGGGGATATTATTGTTAACAGGAACTTTGATAGAGGATGGCATGGTGAATTTATGGAACTAACTATCGGTCTTAGGGGTATTCCCTCTTTGTGTATCTTGGGTAGGAACACCTGAAGACGGGAGTAGATCAAAACTCCCGAAACGTTGTGTGATTTACACCCTAGACAGTGGAAAAAGTCCGAAAAACATATCAGTATACACCATGATTGTGGCATCAGTTTCATGCGATGGTCCTGGTTCTGAGGCAGCAGTTTTGGTGTCTATGCTACAATTATTATCATAATTAATAAACAAACAATTACTATCTCGAATGTATTAAATTAAGAAGTATGGACATACTTATTTTCATGCAATATTTCCTGAACAACTTTTTTCTGCAACCTCTTAGTTACTCTAACAGCTCTTTGTTTTGCTGCTTCCGTAATTTCGGTATTTTTAGGTAAGTTTTCTGTAGGGACAGCAAACTCTTTTAGTAGTTTTTTCGCTGGAGTGCCCATTAATTCTGCTTTTAAATCACGTTTGTAAGACTTATCATTAAAATGTTTAGAGCATATTCGAGCTAAAACAGTTGTAATAAGTAAATTAATAAAAATTATTTAACAGGCAATATTTACCATTTCTAACATTGAATCTATCCTCTCTCTTGCAAGCATTAATCCATATTTTTCGGATTTCATTTTTCGGAAATTGGTAATATGATACATTCTGTCCCCCTGTTTTCCTGTTGTATGTGTTACACTTTGCAACAGCACAACAAGGCATTTTGCATACACAAAACAATGACAAAAAACGAAATATTATACGCCTTAAGTCTATTCGTACAACCGCATATACATAGTTCATTTTACTCAAGAACTCAAATCGTAACAGTCACATAAAACTCCCCAGTCACAGCCGTCTGCTTCGCCGTAAATGCTTCCACGCTGACGTCACAGATGCAGCGGCTGGCCGGCAACATGCGCACGGCTATACCATGTTAGTTATGGGTGGGACTGTTTCCTAACACAATGCTGCTAGCTAAAGTGAAAATTCTTTTACTAATGGTGTATTTTTGTACCTTTGTCATATGTACCTATTTTATATTGTTTTCAATAATTTATAATGTAACACTATTAAGTTTTATTGCCAAAATAATATTGTACATTAATTAATAACACTATATATACACATTTGGAAAAGCGAAGATATTCAGGTGGCTCTTTCCAAAAAAAAAGCCACTGTTCTACCATACCTCCGCTGTATATTTCAGATTCATGTTTTCTGAAAGTATAGTATCTGTCGATCCGCGGGCCGCAAAAATATCCTGGCAAGCCGCATGCGGCCCGCGAGCCACATGTTGGACAGCCCTGTTGTAAAGCAACACTTGAACTACTTTGAATGTTATTGAAATTTGAGGTTGGAACTTTACAAGTTTTGTATTTCTATATTTTCACCGTTTTGCTGTGTATCATCACTCTCAAATCATTAAGATTGACATCTAGGTACACATTTTATATGAAATGACAACTTACAGTCGCCACTGCAGTCAATTACATCATCATAACAGCAGCCGTTAATAAGCACACCGTGCCGACCAATTATAAAAAGGAGGTGGAGTTTAGTGATGGCGCCGAATTCAAAAAAAGATAATATACGTATAAGAGTACACATACATTTAAATTATGTTCCGTTTGAAAGAAAAATTGGAGAAATTATCAAAGAGCTCGTAAAGCTTATAAAGCAAAAATATGAAATATATAAAAATTAAGCATTTATTAATTTATTTAATATAAAAACATATATAAAAAATGATTGAAGTACAGAGTGCTTTACGTTTATCACTCCTATACATACCACAAATTGTTAATTCATTGGTTACCAATTTGATCAATGTAAGCATTCACGTGCTTACTGTATGTTAATTCATTAATGCTCATAAATAAATAAAAAATGAGAATACATTTCAGTTTCTAAGAGGAACCTCTAAGTATTTAGAATTTTATGACGTCATTTTATGTGTTTAAATTTCTATGATTATCACAAATGTGAATCTATTTAACAATATGTAGTGGATGTTCAACTTGTCAGAATTCAGTTTAAAGGATACACTTATTTTCGTGTAAATGTTTGTTTATTTGTAGTTTATGGGAAGACAAAGCTATCATTTGACTGAAATTTTAGATTTTACTGTGCAGTCATACTAACTTATATTTTATTGTAAACACTAACAATTAAACTTGTATATTTAGCCAACTTTAACCTCTCAATTTTAAAATATTGAAATATGAAATCCTAAGAATATAAAAGCAGAACAGTGTCAATCATCCTAAGAAAATAGATATAAAATTTAGGAAACTTCAAATGTGAACAGTGAGACATTTGTAGAATAATTTAGATAAGCACTACACTGAATATGTTTACAAAATTTATGAGGACAAAGCACGATAATACTCGTATAGTATTACAACCAAAAATTGGAAATCTATTTAAAATCAAGTTAGTAAATCATGGGAAGTGTAAATCATGTCTAAGTTGGTTTCATTCAATCAATACATAATTTAAGTCGAACAGATTTCAAGTAATGACAGTTCATTTATAAATTGAAGATGTTAACTGTTTTGTTAAGCACATTTTTCATGATTTAAGTACCTATGTACTAGTTGTTTAACCATATACTAGCATAGACAATGTTGAAACACGTATAAGCCATTCACGACCTTTTTGGGACAGAGTTGGCAATGATTTTTTCTTTTCATGTTGGACTAACTGATTCGATAATGTAGGGGATGCAATTTTTTTTTCTGTCAGTGTCTGTTCGACATTATCTTGCCACCACATTGCCAAATTTATTATTTTATTATTCGTGAGAAAATAAATTATTTTTCAAGTGAGTAAGAATAATTTTATTTTCCGTCAAAGGAAAAGTCAAAATGCCCAAAATAATTTGGTTACAACAAAAAATTTCCATTAAACGATGCTACTTCCAATTTAAAAAGGACAGACCAAATTTAAAAGAACGCGAGTTGATGTGGAGACTAGCGAATATCCGGCAACAATGTACCTATTCAGAAAATATAACCTTAAACTGAAAACAACCTAACCTAACACAAAAAGTGTCAATTTCCATGAGGGAGTTTAGTTGCAACAGAAGTTTTGCCAACAAAATTACTAGATGGTTATAGCCTCACCTGACCCAGAAACATCGTGAACGGCTTATACATGTCTTCCAAAGTTCCCAAATGGATATGTCAAATTTGAAAGTTATTTAGAAAGTGTCACTGAATGACAATCAAGCAGTCTGGTCTGATTTTAAATAACTTTCCAATTTCTGGTTGGAATACTCTTTTTATAAGCAATCTATCTTTTGAATTCGGTGCCATCACTAAACCCCACCTCCTTTTTATAATTGGTCGGCACGGTGTTATTATTAACGGTTGCTCATCATAACGATTAACTTTTGTAGCACACATTGAACAGATTATACCTCGACTGGCTATCTTGACTTGTACCTACTCCAGATGATATGCTACTGGACTCAGTAGAAATTGTAAAAGAAAGGTGTCAACACTGTATTAACAATAATGGATTAATGTTGAACAATTTTTGAAAAGGACTCAGTAGAAATTGTAAAAGAAAGGTGTCAACACTGTATTAACAATAATGGATTAATGTTGAACAATTTTTGAAAACTACTTAAAGTATGTTTTTGTGTTTAATTTCTGTCACATTCTCTGCTTTTCTGCGTAACTATGTTTAATTATTTGTTTTTAAGGTTACATTCTTTCATAATGTCAATTTATAGCGATTTTCGTTTTTGTTAAATAAATTATAATTGCTTATAATGCCGAAAATGGTGAACTAAATCATTCATTAATGATTGACTTAATGAAAACAATCGTTAGTAAAGATTGTTCTTGGTTTACTTCTGTTTTCTAAGACTTCTAGATTTAAATTCGAAATTCCATGGAAATCTAGATTTGATATATTTACAGAATTTTTTGGCAGTGTTTTTAACGAAAACTCTAACTTATGTTATATCAAAAGAAAGAGAATTAAAAATCCTGTCAAAATACATAAAAATATACAGGGTTGCCATTTAAAATTTAAAAAATTTGAATATTGTTATTCGAAACAGTTGACTGTGATTTGCATACTAATATCATCAAAATCTAGGTAAAAGTACACCATTTAATAATATATATAGTTTATTGGCTCCAAAATCTTTAAATAAAGGGTATAAGCTGGGGCCTTTTTATAGATCGTATGGTATACAGGGTGATTCAAAACTGGTTGAACAAAATGAACAGGCGTTTACATCATCAATTCTGTTTAAAAAATGCGAAATAAAATTTTTGATGAACGGGCTTCGTTTCCGAGTTATTAGACCTAAGTTTCCGGTTAGAATTTTAATTTTTAACTAATAATACCAGGCCATGATTTATGGGACATAAAAATTTGACGTTGAGATTTAATAAATTCTAAGTGAAATTCAGTTAGCTGCTTTATTGAAAATGCAATTTTCTAAAGAAGAGTATGCAATATTGTTTATGCCTACTGCTTCCGTGACGATAACACACGATAAGCTTCTCGAGAATATAACAGAGGACATCCATTGTTACCTACTCCTAATTTATTTTTATCGTTCCTCTTGTTTCAATTTAATCCGTTTTGTTGAATAAATCTTTAAAAAAAGTGACTAACTTTGAAGTCTAATAACTCGTAAACGAATCCCGATCATCAAAAATTTTATTTCGCATTTTTTAACCAAAACATGATGCTGTAAAGGTAAACGCCTGTTCATTTTATTCAACCAGTTACGAATCACACTGTGTATAAGTATGTCATCAGAAACGGCTTAACAAACCGTTTTAACGATGTTAAATAAGAGGCAGGACTGGATTATGGGATTAAAATAAACTCCCAGAAATAACAATCAGAAAGGTACAAGGGCTGTCAATTGCCTGGATGAAAGGCATGAATAAGAAAGAGGTTGAGGATTACTTTGATCTTTTGAAGAATGCTTTTGACGAGCATGGATTTTACAGTTGTCCCAGAAAAATATATAATACTGAAGAAACCAGTGTGCAACTTAATAATCGTCCAGATAAAGTACCATATGATCGAAAAAGTATATATATTCTAGAAGGTTGTGGAATTGTTCTGTTAAAAATGTATGTTGACAGTCGTGGTTGTAAAAGTAATATTGGCATTTTATATATGTCCGTTTCAGGTTATATCAGTAATGTCATTTAACAAATACAAACATTTTTGTTGAATACATAAAAACGTTAATAACAAAAGCAACCAAAGCTGTTCAAAGCGATTTCATCCATTTCCCGTACACAGCACCACTTTGTGTTCAGTATTAAACATTCTGTCAAAATTGTATAGGTTATGTTAAGTACTTTTACTCATCAATGCCAACATAAATTAAATTTAAAAAAAATCCACATAGAGGATAAAAGTTTTCGGTCATACGTTACTTGCGTTCAAAGGAGCGAAGATTGTATGCTCACTGAGCAGCACTAAATAGGGGGAAACAATTATGGTGCTGAGCTGTGTAAACGCTAAAGGGCATTTGCTTTCACTTTACTGCATTTTTAAAGGGAAAAATTAAAAACCAGAGTTTGAAGATGGGGCACCACCAAGAGGGCAAGTGATAACGGGTGAAAAGAGTGCCCATGTTACTTCAACCATCTTTTTAAAGTGGCTTCAAAACATATTTGTGCCTAGAAAAGATCCAGGAAAGATGCTTTTGATACTTGGCGGTCATTCTTCCTATGTCTCAGACCCAGATGTACTTGATTACGCTGTAAGTAATGATGTGGTTCTTATGTGCCTCCTAAGCCACACTACCCATTATCTAGAACCCTTGGAACGGTCTTTTTTAAGCCGCTAAAGACATATTAGCGTGCTGCTTGTGCGTCGTGGAATCCGAAATAATGCATGCAGAAAACTCACTTGTTACCAGTTCCCTTCGCTGATTAATACTGCTTGGTCCAAAGCTGCTACAGTGCAAATTAGGGATTAGGTTTCAAGGCTTGTGGTATTCATCCACTAAGCGAATCAATTATTCCAGATTATGCTTTCCGATACGATGAAAATAAATCGACAACTGCTTCTACAGCTCCAGTAATTCCTGCTGCGGCCAGAGTTTCATCTACGTTGACGGCGACTGCTCCTATCGACTCAGAAGTGACTGGTTCTGCCTCTGAACTGCCAACTGCTTCTGGGAACCTGCTAACCTAGAAAGCATTTACGATATTCAAAGAATCCCCACAATTGCTGGTCCAAGTGGGAGAGCGTCTAATCCCAAGCAAGATCCACAAATTTTGACGCCTTCTGAGGTGCTGTAAAAATGCTGCTACAAAGAAGTTCAAAGTCGATAAAACGAAAAAAAAAATCCAAAAGCGACTGTTGTAAAGATAGGAAAAAAGCAAACGTGCCGAAAGCAGATTGAACCTTCAAGCAGTTGTTCTTTCTCTGTTGAAATGAGTGTACACTCAATTGACCACGATCCAGATATCATTGATGAATGAGTACCTATTGCAAACATTGCAGTGGCTACTATTTTGATAAGAAAGGCGCAAAATGTGACTAGTTACAGTGTTTAAAATGGACATGCTGAGTTCACGAAATTTGCACCTGGTCTGCAACATTTTGTGTTAAGACTGTAAATTTGAAGTTTCCATTTTTTAACATTCTTTTGAGAACTACTACTTATTGCTTTCATAACTTTAATTTTGTAACATTGATGGTAATAAAAAAATATTTTGAATTTGATTGTGTTCGTACACGCTGTTTTGCCATATTCCCACGGCACTGGGGTAATATGGCATTTTCTCTTTTTTTACTGTATTTTTTGTGCTTTCTGCCTTTTTTTATTTGACGACCACTGCTTTGTGTTAGTGTATTAGTCTTACTTTCTATTAAACATTAAAATCGCAAAATTAAATTTTTATAAGCAGTAAAAGAAAGTCGTGTGGTGACCACACCTCATTTTTTATATTGAGATTTAGGGATATTTTGAATTGCTTCAATTTTTTATTTGCCAATAGAAATAGGTACCTTCCTTTGGGAATTTGAAACCTAAATATTTTATCAGTTAGTCCAAATTGAAACTAAAATGTAACACTTTTAAACGTCTCATCGCATTCCTCTTTGCTTCTGGCATATACCAAGATATTGTCGACGTAAATTTCGACACCGTCAATTTGAAAAATTTTGATAGCAAATGGAATTCTAAGAAATTTAAACCTTCCAAAAGGTGTGCCAAAAGTCTATTGTTTACTATATTCTTGGTCTATTAAAATATTCTAAATGCCACTCGTAGCCAGAGTTGCCATCCTTGATTCTGTCAAGACCGTCCCGATTTTAAATCGGTTGTCTTAGCGCAATGGCCAAACCATGTCTGATAAATATTAGAAAATTTTAGTTACATTTGAAACTTCCAAATAAGCTTTTGCCAATGTTACAACAATTTCATTTTTCTTAAGATGTGTATTAACACACGCCAGTGATTCCCTTACATTCAACAATTTGTCATAAAAATAGTGGATAATTATCAAAGTGGAAGTGTAACATACCTTGAAGAGCGATATACCAATGACATTTTTATTTAAAGAAACGAGTTCCAAATGTACATTTACTCTAACTCATTCTAAAAATGAATGACCACTAATTTTGATTTGTTTGTGTCACGTGAGCTTTATTTATAACCAGAATGTTTAATGCAGCACAAAATAAAATAAGAAGGCTTCAGAATTGACAATAAAATATTATGTTTGCTATTCAATGAAATTCTCAGTGCCCCCATATAATTATTGCTAAATTCATAATAACTTAATAACAATCTGCTTTTGTTGTAGGTGTGCAGATATCGACCTTCCCTTGGTTTAAGGAACATTTATACAATCGCAATAAATATTAAACAGGAAACTGTGGAAACTTGTAGCTTTGCAGGAACTAAGTCGTGTAGTTTGTAGAACACCAATAACAATTACCTTAAAGAATGAAAATTATGAAAGCAAAGCATTTGACAAAAATAACATAAATACTGATTGTAGTGGTGAGAAACCTTATAGTTACACTGTTTGCAAATACAGAACACTACAGAAAAGTAATTTAATTACACATATGAAGATTCATACAGGAGTAAAGCCCTACAGTTGCTCTATTTGTGGACACAAAACAGCATGGAAAAGTAGTTTTGTCACACATATGAGGACCCATACAGGTGAAAAGCCTTATAGTTGCTTTGGTTGTGAATACAAAGCAGCACGAAGAGATCAATTAGTTATGCATAATTATGAAGGTTCATACAGGATAAATGCCTTACAATCGCTCTGTTTGTCAATACAGAACTGCAAAGAAAAGTAATTTTGTTACACATATGAGGACTCATACAGGAGAAAAGCCTTATAGTTGTTCTGTTTGTGAATACAGAACAGCAGATAAAAGTAGTTTAGTGTGGCTATAGAAACAATCGAAAAATGTTATAAAACTTTTAAAGACTTACCTTCAGCAAGTCATAAAATTTTAAAAATTTTAAAAATAAATGAAAATAATATTCGTCTCTTAACTAAATTACTAAAAAGTTGCAAGTCTGTTGGAGCTCGTAAACATGTTAAAACGGTAATAGGACATTTAAAAAGATATCAGGTGTTGTTTAACTCAATTTCAAAATAAAAAACTGTAGCTGGGACAACTAGTAGTAAAACTTCTAAATTAAGTGATAAGAGTTAATTGGCAAAACGTAGAGAGTGCGACTGTATACTTGAAACCGGTGTTATCGTTAACTTAGTGCATAAAAAGATTGAAGAGTTTTTAGAAGATTGTTAACGTTTTGTTTAAAAGGAAAATTGAAAATGTAATGAAAAGCAACGGTGTTATCAAGGTCAATGTGGTGTTTTGCGCGGAGTTTATAAAAGCAATGGCAAATTCGGAAATTTTCTCTACTAAATACTTTAATATCAAAAATTAGATAATTCTTCAACAGAACTTGCCAAATTAAAACAATGGTTTGAAGAACATGTTTCCTCCAAAATTTTAAATAAGGTATCAGTTTTTGAAGAGGGGGAATCCGGATGGGCACTGAATTATATTTTTTCCCTCTTTGTAAATATGAAACAAATGCGAACAACTTTCACGGAAATTCTTTTATTCCTTTACCTAAACAAATTAGTAGAAAGAAAGCAGTCATTAATTTTAAAAATTTTACGGATGAATCCTGTTTTGCCTGGCGTGTAATGGCTCACCTGTTTCCTGCTAATAGTCATTTAAGTTGAATGTCAAGTTATCCAAATTATAGAGACCATTTGAATTTAGAAGGCATCGAGTTTTCAATGACTAAGACAGATTCAGAAATTTGAAAAACAAAACAATTTATCTGTCAACGTGTATGTTCTTTCCATGAGGGAACAACTTTACTCTACATCGCCAGCCTATTTAACATCAAACAAGCAGGTCAATCACGTTAATCTTTTAATGATTCAAGAATACTATGAAGATGAAAAAAATGAAATTAATCAACAATATGGAATGGAACCAGACGTGGAAGAAGAAAAAGAAGTCATAAGATTTCGAACACAGGTCTATTTAGAATTTTTAAGATTCCGAACACGGATTTGTTCTGGAAAGTTTGTGATTGGCCACAGCTGCACAGATCATGCTACTAACCGGTTCCCCTTGCACGTTTCAAGCCAGCGCGTCGATTCTCGGACCGCGTGGCGTGGTTTTTGGAGAGTTCTGAACGGGCCGTAAGAGTGAAAAGTCGTGTTTTTGGGTGGGTAAGTGTTGTTGTCGTGCCGATGGCCGCCGCCGCTTGTTTCTTCTCGTAAACCTGGAAGGCATATTTGTCCAACACATGTTGGAATCCTGTTTGAGCGTGCGAACTTTAGGCCTCGCAGTTTTCGTCATTGCCCATGTAGGCTCTGCATTTTTTCCCCTGATAACGACGGGATATTCTCTGGACAGCGTGCCACCCACAGCTTCAAGCCTCAGCCCATATACTCTAGCGATGAGCGTCCCGCTTTCGGCCGACGTAGCCTTCAAGCAAAGCCATTAATTAAGATAGAGTGCTGTATTTGAATTTATAATTAGTCCTTGTTTACCGGCCCGCAGACGGCTTCTGCTGTAGTTAAATTAGTCATACATGATCACAGGCCCGCAGACGGCTTTCGTTGCATCTAAATTAGTCATACATTCTCACAGGCCCGCAGATGGCTTGTGTTGAATTTATAAATAGTCATTCTTGTTTGCCGGCCCGCAGACAGCTTCTGCTGTAGTTAAATTAGTCATACATGATCACAGGCCTACAGACGGCTTTCGTTGTATTTAAATTAGTCATATATTGTCACAGGCCCGTAGACGGCTTGTGTTGAATGTATAAATAGTCGTTATTGTTTGCCGGCCCGCAGACGGCCTCCGCTGTATTTATAACTAGTCATTAGAGATAAAGCGCCCCCAGCTATAGTTTAGCCCATATATTATATGATATGTTCTCATGGTGTGTAACTATTTTAATCACATGTGCGTAGACTAATAGATCGGTTTATTGAAAGATGCCTTATGATTTCCCCACGTGTTTGTGCATGCTTGTTTTGAGGTTATATGATTTATACACTGTGTCAGATTTTATGTGAATGGGAGCCTGAAAGCAGTTTAGAGACGTCACAGGTAAGTTGGTGCACTTGTCGCTACATGTGTTGGGAGTCGTTGGCTATACACTAATATCCTATCCCGTTTGGTTTTCGAGGTTCGGTTAAGCGTGGGTTTTATGTCTGAATCTTGTGGCGCCCATTTATTTTGCAACACTCTATACATACCATCACGCTTGCCCAGTGGTGTACCGTTTCTAGGACCACGCTCATCTCCCTGAGCGTATCACGACGTGGCCTTTAACCTGTTTTGTGAGATTTCCAGGGTAAGTGGTGACAATTCCCAGACCTGTCGAAGAAAGGGGCACTCCCCCACCCTAGAATGTCTTTAGAATCATTTGATACTGTAACAATTATAAACAATATTTCGATCGCGATGAACCAATGCAAATTATCGAACAACAAAAAAATGAAGCTCTTCTAGCCCCAGTCTGTCATATTTGTGAACAGGAATTTGTTTTAGGGGATGTGGCAGAAAAGAGAAAACGCGTTCTTGATCACTGTCATATGACGGGAAAATTTAGGGGACCCGATCATAGTAACTAATTTAAATTATAAAACTTCTAGAATTATCCCTGTTGTATTTCACAATTTTAGCGTATACGATAGTCACTTTTTTGTCAAAACCTTAGTTAAAGCTATACCCGGGAATATAAACCTGTTACCTCTGAACAAGGGACATTATATTTCTTTTACGAAAACTATCAAGGAAGATAAAATTAAATTTAAATTTATAGATTCGTTTCGTTTTATGAATTCTTCTTTAGAAAAATTGGCATCCTATTTGCAACCGGGCGATTTTAAAATATTGAGAGAACAAAATGCTCATTTAGACGACTCTAAAATATCGGTGCTTTCTGAAAAAGGGAGTTTATCCTTACGAGTATATATCAGATCATGAAAAGTTTAAGGAAGAGTCGCTCCCGACTAAAGAACATTTTTTTAGTAGATTAATGGATTCCGATATAAGCGAGAATGATTACCGACACGCTCAAACTGTTTGGCAACAATTTGAAATTAAGAACTTAGGCGAATATTCAGACCTGTACCTGAAAACAGACATATTATTATTGGCGGATGAGTTTGAAAACTTTAGAAGTTGAAATGATACATACGGTCTCAATCCAGCCTGGTATTACACAACGCCCGATTTCACTTGGGATGCAATGTTAAAATATACCACAATTCAATTAACCCCACTTTCTGATATAGATATGCTTCTTTTTATCGAAAAAGGTATCAATGTATTAGTAGGTATAGCAAGTAAAATAATCAGTTTATGAAAGATAGTCAGTTTGATCCATCTGAATCCGTTGTATTTAATGTATTTTGATGTAAACAATGTTTGGAGGACTTGATTCCGGCCTCCCACAATCCGCCAAAGTGGGGACTGTGCGCGGGTATAAAATGCCAAGCTACTCCGTCGTTCGCGACTGATTCGGAAATAGAAGGGTTTTGTTCCGCGAGAAAATTGCCTAATTCGATTAACTCGGAATTAGCGCCTACAAAGTTAGTGCCGTTGTCTGAGTAGACATGGAGCGGTTTGCCTCGTCGAGCCACAAACCGGCGAAAAGCCATTAAGAAGGTTTCAGTAGAAAGATCAGCGACCAATAAAAGGTGCACTGCCTTTGTGACAAAACAATAAGCTGTAACTCGTTGTAAGCGAGCGAAGCTTGAATACTGATTGAACGGAAATGGTTCAACAGAGGTTACAGGAAGACTCTGAACTTCTTTTTTGAATTCTGGAAGCTCAGCACGAACATGTTTGGAAGTAGGCCAAGAGGCCTCACCTTCGCTTAGCCAGGTGGGACCATGCCACCAAAGGCTTAACAGACCCAGCGGGTCAAATATCTGCGATCTTTCAGACAAGATGCTACGCTTGGTAGCCTTACTACTTGTAGAATTTGAAATCTGGGATATTTCAGACAAGCTGCTACGATTGGTAGCCTTACCACTTGTAGAATCTGAAATCTGGGATATTTCAGGCAAGATGCTACGCGTGGTAGCCTTACTACTTGCAGAATCTGAAATATTCTCTACTGATAAGAATCTTTTCTGAGCGATTTGCAATGAATCACCCAATACCTCTACAGGTTCCTTGAGAGGGATAGAGACAACGAATCGACCATTCGCTTCTCGTTGCGTATTTTGCACGAAATGCGCCTCACAGGCGTTCTCTTCATTTGTGCGAACCTTTTCCTCTGGGTAATGTTCGAGTTGCCAAAACCTAGCAATGGAATCAGAAGCATCCTCGATCGTGCTAAGATTGCACTGTACAGGGTACGCAGAAGGGGGGCCTGTAGGGCCAGAAACAATCCAACCAAAACGAGTCTTTTGGAGGATGGGAAGATTTGGGCCTAGACCAATTTGTCCAATACAAAGGAGCTGCCAGAAAATGGGCGAACCAATCAGAATGTCGATGGTGCCCGGTTGGTCGTAGGACAGATCTGATAACTTGATGTTATCAGGAACATTGAAACTGTTTCGCTGAACGCGAAAACTTGGGGTAACACCCGTAATCTCATCGAGAACAAGACAGGATAGGCCAATGCCGTATGAAGTGTGAGGGGCTTGCAGCTTGATATCACACCTAGCCTTGATTTGAGAAGTGGCTTTACTTAAGCCAGAAACAGTAACGTTGACTTCGCGAGTTGGAAGCTTCAACCTTTTACACAGATCTGAACGTATGAAGTTCGATTGGGAACCGGAATCCAGCAGGATTCGCACAACATGAGGCGTACCATCATCAGCGATGAGTTTAGCGGTAGCCGTAGGTAAGAGTACCTGAAAAGCATTCGAACAGAATGCCGAAATCGATTGGTTTAGTTCAACAGGGGTTTCTGCCGACATCGCAGATCCTGGTTGACTAGAAGAAGCATTTTGAGGTTTATCCTCATGAAGAAGTGTGTTGTGCCTTGATTTGCACTTTCTACACGTATGTTTGGAGCTACAGAGGCTCGATAGGTGACCCTGAGTTAGGCAATTAAAGCATACGCGGAGCTCTTTTGCCTTTGACTTTCTGTCAAGAACAGACAGCTTGACAAACTTATCGCATTTGTACAAGGAATGAGATCCTTTACAAAGTGGACACGAAGGGGTACCCGACACAAATGATTTAGAATGTACCTTGGAAGACCTTTCGGGTACAAGCTTGCTATCTTTTACCTCTAGAGTTTCTAGAAGATTTGCTGTATTTTGTAAGAATTCCTTGAACTCATCAAGATTAGGCAGGTCAGAACTTGACCGGTTTCTAAGGACCTCCCATTCACGAAATGTAGTGGGGTCCAGTTTTTTAGAAACTACATAAATTATAACAAAATCAAGAAGCTCGCTTTCGGTAGCTAATGATTTGATTGCTGCAAAATGTTTGAATAACATATCGCTAATCGTACGTAATTTAGTTGCAGATTCCATACTGCAAGATTCAAGCTCGAAAATAGCCTTGAGGTGGTTATGAACCAGAATTTTTGGATCATTGTATCGATTGCACAATGCCTCCCAAGCTAGAGTATAATTACCCGCAGTAAACTCTAAACTTTTTATAATTTGGCTTGCATCACCATCACCCTGTAAACTAGCCTTTAAGTAATGCAGCTTTTGAATATTAGTCAGCGTTTGATTCTCATGAATTAAGCTACTAAATATCTCACGAAATTCTAACTATTCTGAAACACTTCCTGAATATTTAGGAATTGAAATGGTAGGAAGCCTAAACGATGGCGTATTACACTGCGAGCTGCAGTTTGAATGCCCTGATCTTAAGCTACCAGCAGGCGATCCAGAACGATCTAATGCAACATCAGACTGGCTGTTGTATTCATTAATCAAATATTCAGCTAGTGAAATTGCAAAATAATAAGAATCTTCAAATTCGACTCGCTGTTGCATTTCCCGTTCTGCATCCTCACTGGCTTCTAAAATTTGTTCATGAACCGCATCATATTCTGATAACAATGTGGCTGCATTATTCAATCTTTTTTGCAACTGAATACTTTGAATGCTAGATAACGATTGATCTACCTCGTAAATTGCTTGCAACGATTGCACGTATTTTGCGAAACTCGTAAGCTTGCCCTTGATAGAGCCACGTGCTCTTACAAGCTGATCCATAATTGTTGAGATTAAAAACAATTTAACAGATCGAACTAACTTTTCGTACGCCACTGGCGTGAATTTTGTACGCTTCTGGTACGCGGACCCAACGGGTTAACTATCTGTGATATTTCAGGCAAGATGCTACGCGTGGTAGCCTTACTACTTGCAGAATCTGAAATATTCTTTAATGATAAAACCTTTCGCACGCCTCTGGTACGGAATTTTGTTGACAGCGCTTGATAACAACGCGAGAAACCTGTCGCTAACGACGCAGAAAACGACCCTGGTACAACGCGAGATGATTCACCTGTGACTGCTTCGACTGCAGTATGAAACATGCAGGGGATATCGCTAACAAACGTAATAGCTTGGCATTTCACGCAATTAAAATGTTTATATGACTCATAAACCATTTGTTTACGCAATAATACGCAGCTGAAATTATGCACATGAATAACACAGATGATAGAAAACCAAATATTCATGCATAGGAAATCACAAAATAGGAAATTAGGATTACATTGATATTGGTGTATGTGCCGCCTTGCCCGGTTTTCCTCGTTGCTGTGGTTCGTACTACCGTCTCGCCTGCAGCTGCAATGCCCACGTGCACGAACTTGGCGCCAAACTCGGCGTTTGGCTATCTACCGTCTGCTGTCTTCCTTCCTCTCGTTACGGGCACCGCATGTGCCCTCTTCGTTCCACGCGTTGCTGCGAATATGGAACGCTGCTTCCTTGCGGTCGATTACATGCGATGCAATACAAAACTGAATATGCTTTTGTACTTGCCAATGACCAATGTTGTCGAATGCTGTCGCTGTTGATTGGACTCGCAATGACCTAATGTGGTTTAATCCTGGCTCTGTAGGACCAATGTTGTGGAGCCTTCTCAGTTTTCCGTTATTTGGAAAATTCCTGATTGCCAGCTCGCCTTGGAATTTGTGGACTGTATGAATTGTAGGTTTCACTGAATAAATACACTCGTTGAAAGCCGGAAATATGTTACTTTATTAGCAATAAACAACACATTGAACATTTGAACCTTTACAAGAATTAGCTTTCGTAGAGCGGACCGGTTCACATGCTGCCACGTTGACAGATGGAACGTAAGTGCGGTGAACGGCGAGGCAAAGCCCGCTCGACCTTCTACTGCGCACAGTATTGATTCAGAATGCAAGAGAGGCGGCAAAAGTTTATAAAGTCCTTAACAAACAATCTATATGGATGGGCTGTGTCGGGCCCTTCCATATAAGTGTTTTAGATGGCTCTCTGACTTTGAATTTGAAAATTTTGATGTTAATGCTATAGCTGACGATGCTTCGGAGGGGTACATACTAGAAGTTGATTTAGAGTATCCGCAAACGTTACATGACTCACATAAAAATTTACCTTTTTGTTCCGAACACGATTGTCCTGGATTAAAACAAAAAAAATTGTTAACTACTTTATATAAAAAGGAAAAATATGTCATACATTATGGTAATTTGAAGCAGTGTTTGGCAGCTGGTTTGAAACTTGTTAGAATTCATCGCGTTTTAAAATTTGATCAATTACGCTGGTTAAAACAATACATAGATCTAAATACAAAATTAAGAACCGCGGCAAAGAACAAGTTTGAAAAAAAAAATTAATGAATAAAGCTGTTTTTGGGAAGACTATGCAAAATGTGAGAAAACAAAAATATTAAAATGGTTTCCAGCTGGGACGATCGTTTTGGTGCTAGGTATTATATTTCGAAACCAAATTTTCATAGTAGATCCGTATTCGATAAACATTGAACTGAAGAAAACAGAAATTTGGTTTTTAAAACCTGTCTACAGTGGAATGTATATTTTAGATTTATCCAAAATTTGTGTTTACAATTTTGATTACAATTATATGATGTCGCGATTTTCTCATCAAAATTGCAAACTTTTATACACGGACACGGACTTGCTAATTTACGAAATTACTTCCGAAAATGTTTACGAAATTATAAAACAAGATTTACATAAATTTGACACTTCAGATTATCCAGAAAATAATGTATTTGAAATTCCTAGAGTAAACAAAAAAGTATTAGGTTTGATGAAAATAACGGCCAAATAATAACAGAATTTGTGGGCTTGAAAAGTAAACTTTACAGCCTCAAGGTAGGCAGTAACAACAACAACAAAACAAAAGTAGTAAAAAAAGCAAAAGGTGTGAATAGTTGTGTGATAAAAAATACAATCTGCTTTACCGATTATTTGCAATGTTTGAGAGACAAAGTCGAAATTTATAGACCTCAAAATTTAATCAAATCTATTAAATATAATGTATATAGTGTAAGACAGAATAAGGTAGCTCTTAGTGCTTTAGATGATAAACGTCATATATTAGAAAACAGAATAGATACCATTTCATGGGGTCATTATTCTTTAGAATTGTAAAAAAAATAAAACATGTTTTTAAAAGTTGTTTTTTATTTACCTTTAATTACATCTTTCAGGGCCAGATATATATTGCATCACATAGTGTTTGTGTAAATGATAAACGTTGGATAAAGTGCAGTAGCAAAACGATTGTAAATGATGCATGTATGCTGGTTTTGAAGCACACAGTGCCGGTTGTTCTTCTATCTCAACTATGTGTTTGTTGACGTAATTTCTTAAAAATGCAGCCTTTTCACGCACTTTACGTATGTTACGTCAGCATCTCGAACAAGTCGTTGAAGGATCTTCGGAAACATGGAGGCCAGAGTAAACCCTTCGTTCCAATTAATGCAATGGTGATTATTCATCAACCACTTTGCTTCTTTTTGTAAATGTGACTGTAATGTTGAAAAGCGAAACGGAGCTCTGAAGATATAATACGAAACGGCGCTACCATCGTAAGCAGCTAATTCCTTAGGTGAAAACTTCTTTTCAGATATCTTAAAACCTTGTAAATCTAATTAACAAACATGCTGTTCCTGTTAAAGTATCTGCTAAAGTGACTACTAAAGTTCCGTTTACAATTGTTAACTGCTTTAGTGAGGGCGTTATACGTAAATCTCGATCATGTAAAACTAAACCAGCAATGTTGCTTGCGGTTTCGGTTTCTAATCTAAGCACCACAGCATTTGCCTGTAAGTAGTCCTTTTGATTAGAACAATCTACTACGATAAGAGGTGCTTTTGATTTAAACTCGTTTGGAGAAAGTAGTGGTTCATCACGTTTGTTATAATAAGTAGGTTGGAATTGAGAATATATATGATACGGGGTTGTATAACGATTATTTTGAAAATATATATATTCAAATTATCATAAGGACATTGTTCCGTGTTTAAATAGACTTAAGATTTTTAATTTAAATAGAACAACTACTGGATGTCGCAAACGGATAATAAACTCCGGATGATTAAAAACAATACCCAGGCCTGGTCCTCCCCATCCCTGAGCCGAAAACTGGAAGTGGGTCTATCAAGACTGAGGATAGGACACACGAGAATTACTCACGACTACCTTTTACAACGTGATGACCACCCCGTTTGTGACGTTTTTCAAACCAACGTAACTGTTTCACATATTATCCTATATTGTACAAAATATTCAAGAGAAAGAAATGCAGTTCAACTTAGCGAAGAGTTAAAATCAATATTGGGAATAGACAATAATGAAATAAAAAACTGATCGTGTTATTAAAATCAACTAACATAGGAAATAGACTGTAAACTTTAATTAGTGCCAAAGACCTTAGTTGTTGAGGCACTATAAAACTAAATTAAAAAAAATTACAATGATCAAATTCGCTCATGTTTTTATCTATTTGGCCCGCGCGATTTGTGTGAAAACCCACTATAACATATCGCGGAGTTTCCAATATTGTGCTGGTGGCAATAGCATGTGAATGTTGGGTAGCTTGATTTACTGCTGAAACTACATGAAGCTGCCAACATCTAAACATCACTGGGGTGTTGATATTCTTATCTATGTATTTAGTGAAAGCTAATTCTTGAGCAAGACCTGCAGTAATATGATGATATAATTTCGGCCTCGTCTAAACTAATTACAGCATCATTGTCAGTATTGCTTCGAATTAAGACCAATTCCTGTCTGATATTTACCGTTACAGTTTCTGAACTGAAGCTGATCGGTTTGCCGTCTTGATCGAGTATTTTAATCGTTATATTTGTAGTTGTTTTTGTGCTTATTTGAAGATAGATAACTGGATTTGGAGACTCCACTATTTTAAAACCAGACGGCACGGTAGGAAAGAATTGATGAATTATATGACCCGGTGTACCGTTCTTATAGAAACATAAAGCCATCATGTTACAGTGGATTAATATGGCATTTATATTCATGATGTTCTTGTGTTATTAAGTGTGGTGCCTGCAGAGGCGTTTGTTGTGTAACGCGGCCTCTTTCTCCGAGACTTACACCTACTGAATTATTACTGAAAAATGTCCTGGGTTCGCTAGCTTAATCAGTCGGTGTGCTATGAGACTCTTTTTACATTCCCAGAGTGGCTAAGAGAAGCTAACGTTGTTTAAGGCCAAGCTCGTGGACACCTGAAATGCTGTAGTTACAAAGGCAAGCACAATGGCAATAAAAAGTCCAACCGTTTACATAAAAAGACATATAATCTTCAATGAAACACAAATACCAACAAATGTACACATAAAAAGTGCGCAATACAAAAGGTATACTCTATAGCCTACAGAATGGTTTCAACAGAACGCCAAAGTTCAAAGGTTACTTCGAAGTTCAATGTTTATGTCGCGAGACCGAATTGGGCTACGCGACGCTGTCGATTCTTGTAACGCTGCCACGAACTAGTAATGTCCGCATACGATGCACAATTTAAACCGCTGAAAACCCACAGCGGGTTACTGTGAATGCTGACACAGTAAAGAACATCGGCTGTTTGCCGGTAAATCCCCTGCTTTCTTGATACGTCACCAGACGTTAGGCTGCGACCCGGACTAAGTCGATCACCCATTGTTTTATAGCCGTTTTCTTAGGTATAAACTAACCTGTCTGCAGAGTACAAGTTCCTTCGCCGGAATGCTGCGGCGAAACTTTTACAATGTAGTCCCAAAGTATGGAGTGCCCACAGCGTTTCTCTGGTGGCAGAGTCCCGCTTCCTTCTTCTAGATGCTGGCGCCCCACTTGCAACTCCTGCAGGTAGCAAGATGCTTTATGGGAGTCGATTTGTGACTCCTGCAGATCGCACGCACTATATCTGAGCCCGGAAGCGGCTCTTTCAGGTCGCACGCACTGTCTGGCAACCTTGATGCGACTGCTCTCGGCAATTCCCGGAGTTGATGTTTTTCCCCGTAAGAATGCCGCGTTGCACTTTTGTTATTGCGTAGCATTCCGGAAGAGCTGTATCGCGTTGTGAATCACCTCACACGCGAAAACACTATGGTCCGTGCCCACTCAACACAATTCGCGAACTTATATGCCGCTCTAAATTAATATATAATTAAATACAAGATACGATTAGGCTTGTTGTTGGCAATGTGTATAATGACAAGGCATAAAATATATAATTATAGGTGTCACGAACTGACCCGTTTTAGTTGTCGGTGAAAAACTAAGACTAGCAGGCTTAGCTTGAAGGAATCTCAACCGGGTAATGTACAACTCTGTGTCTACACGGAACGAAACGGTTCATCACCCAGTTCCGCATAGGCGTCACCGCAAGCCACGGTAAAAATTTTAGATAATGCAGTAGTGGTGTCTGTGCACCCTACTTACAAAAATAATTCTGATGCCAGCTGTAGTCAGGGCAGCAGCAAAATTTTGCGAAAAGCCATTACGAAGGGGCAAAAACCTAAAATCGCAGCGACATTTGAATTGGGCAACTTGGGATGAGCGTGTTTCTTAAACTTGCACTCAATTTACTCATTGTATGGTTCAGTATTAACAATGCTAAATGTCAATAAATGTAGGTAATAGTAGATTACATTGTTATCCAACACTGTAAAGTGTGTTGTTTTGTATGCAGTGTATGGACTCATGTAACGTTTATGACAATGATATGTTGTTTTGTTCAATTCACTCATTGTATGGTTCAGCATCCTTTATCTAATAGACGTGTCTGTCTGGGACGCTGTTTTGTCCGGGACGCTGTTTCAGCAGCCAAACCGTAAGAGATAGAGAAAAAAGTTATTAAAGTTATATGTTTGGAATGGTCATGTCAGGTCAGGAACCGAATTTCAGTCACGTGACACTTCCGGTTTTCGAGAAATCACAAAAAGACCGTTTTTCAAATAGAACGCGTATTAAATTAAAACTGGTTCGGCCGCCAAACGTAGCTGCGACCCTCTACGCCTTAAATCCTCGATCGGTTAGACAACCACTTTGACACCTTCCAGGTCTGGGTGGTTGCCTAACCGATCGAGGTTTGAAGGCGCGTTAAATGAGACATTTGTCTCACTGGACTGCTAGTTAACAATAATAGATGCCAGTAAAAAGTTTTTTTTTTAATTTAAAGAGTATTATACAATCGCATTAACTTATACGCTGCCAGTGACTACCATTTACTAATAGAATTACGGATCAAAATAGCCACACACAGAAGTAAATATTCCACGTTGGTCCGAGATAAATACAACGTGTAAAGCTAAGGAATAATTCACCTTAAAAATACAGAGCATTAGTGAACAAACAAAGAGAACAACATGAAACTAGTTGGAAAGATTTGAAAAATAACATTATTGAAGTGACCAACTCAATCCTAGAGGTGCAGAAAAGGCACAAGAAATAATTGCTACCTAATGAAACTTGGAAGCTAATTGAAGAGAGAAACAATATGAAGCAAAGGTTAAACCAAACGAACATCATCGGAGAAAAACTTCAAAACTCAAAACATAAGAGTAAAACGATCAGCACGCAGGGACAAACGACATTAGATTGACAACCTTGCCCAACAAGCAGAGAAGAATAAATACATGAGAGAAATGTATAGAATTACAGGAAAATTGGCAAACACAGCATTTAACAATAATAGACCAATAAGAGATGAAGATGGAAACATGATAAGCAACTAGAAAAATGGGAACAACGTTTTGTAAAATTCTTAAGTGAGACATTACAAGCATATTGCATAGAAGGAAATAGACAAGAGGCACTGTGAATAGGCATAAGTACACCTACAATCAAGGAAATTAGAACAATCATAGCCCAACTGAAAGATGGAAAGGTAGCAAGCCCCGATAGTATATGCGCAGAATTACTAAGAGCTGAATTACAGGCTGTATCGTCCCAACTAAAACCTATCTTAGAAAAAGTAGGGAACATGGAAACGGTGTCAGACGAATGAAAGGAGGGCATTATTATAAAACTGCCACAAAGATGGGATAGTACAAATTGCAATAATTGGCGAGGCATCACACTTCTAAACGGCATTAACAAGATCCTAGCTCAGATTTTACAAAGTAGGATAGAGAAGACATTAGAACCTGAACTACGAGCAGAGCAGGCAGGGTTCCGAGCAAATAAATCTTGCATTGACCACATAAATGCCCTTAGAATTATTATAAAACAATATGCTGAATGGAGAACTCCGCTTTATTTAGTTTTTGTTGACTTCCACAGAGCTTTTCATTTCCTAAGTCATGAGGCAGTCTGGAGAATTTTGGATCTTATAGGAATGCCCCCAAAGACCATCGGTGTGGTACGAGGTACACTGCTAAAGTTCGCGGAATCAAGTACTCTTTGCATTGCCAGCGTTCTGCAATTGTCATATTAGTAAAATTTGACGTGTTTAATCTATAATTCAGTAGACAGTTCGATTTCAAACCGAGCAGTTTCGTTTCAACAGAATTTAGCAGAGTAATACAGAGTAATGTGAAAAATGGAAATTTTGAATCGTGATTTTCGAGTGATGATCTTTTATGATTTTCGATACGGTTTAACACCGCAGCAATGTGTGGAAAAACTTAGTTCGTTATTTGGGGATGAAGCACCATCCAAAACTACGGTTTACAAATGGTTCGCAGAATTCAAGCGTGAAAGACCAACGTTTGATGACGATCTTCGCGAAGGTCGTCCATGCACCTCTGTTGTCGCGAAAAATATCGATGCTGTGCGTGAATGGATTTTATCAGATCGGCATGTGACATATAGTGAGGTAGACATCCTTAGGCATTGCGGCGAAACAAATACATACGATTTTGCACGATCATTTGCATGTCCGGAAGCTTTGTAATCGTTGGAACCCTCACCATTTGAAAGACGAACAAAAACAGGCACGTGTCAAGTTGTGCACTAAATGCTAAAAAAATTCGAAGGTGGTCGTTCAAATTCTGTATATAATATCGTAACAGGTGACGAATCTTGGATATATTCATATGAGCCTGAAACTAAACAGCTATCGACTGTATGGGTGTTTCAAAATGAACCTAAACCAACAAAAGCGTTTCGAAAAGAATGATTGCTTGTTTCTTCGGAAAAACGGGTCATGCTGCAACTGTTGCATTAGAGGATCGCAGGACAGTTAATGCTGACTGGTATACTTCAATTTGTTTGCCGGAAGTTATCGCTGAAATCAGAAGAAACAACGTAAACCGGCGAATCATGGTTCATCATGACAATGCAAGCGCTCACACAGCACGACGAACTGTCGAGTTTTTGACCAGTAACAACCACCAATTAATGACTCATTGTCCATATTCGCCTGATTTAGCCCCGAATGACTTCTTCTTATTCGGATACATCAAAGATAAAATGCGCGGCGAGCATTTTTCATCGCCTGAAGAGGCCGTTGAAGCATTTAAATCACTTGTTTTGGAGGTACCTCGCTCAGAGTGGAAAAAGTGTTTTGCAGATTCGTTTCATCGGATGCAAAAGTGTATAGATTTTAAAGGGAAATATTTTGAGAAGCAATAAAGCGATTTACACAACGTAATTTGTGTTTTGTTTTACATTTTCCGCAAACTTTAGCAGTGCCCCTCGTATATGCACTATATCAAGAAAAATCAGAGCGCTACAAAGAGGTAAATGTCGCCACCAAATACCTATCAACACGGGAGTAAAACAAGATGTCCATTATCACTTTTGTTATTTAAACTCGTTTTAGATTGGACAATGAAAAACGCGAACTTCCAAACAAATAGAATACGATGGGACTTTCAAAATTACCTAAATGATCTTGATTATGCAGACTATATATGTCTATTATCACACATCTTCCAGACATGCTGCTCCACATTCTTAATACTAATATTAAGTCTATCTTATATGGTTATGAAACGTGGAAGATGTGTAGATCTCTTGCCTACAGACCAAGTTGAACTTGTCGAAATTTGCCTGAAAAACACTTCAGTTGGAACAATAAAATATACGAACAGGTCGAAGGAGCGGCTATAGGTTCACCGCTATCACCTGTTATCGCTAGTATTTATATGGAGGCATTTGAAATTAAGGCTCTTGAACAAGCGCAGCTAAAACTGACCTACTGGTTGAAATATGTAGATGGATACCTTTGTTATCTGGTCACACGGACGCCAGACAATGAATCTGTTTCTAAAACACCTGAATTCCGTACATCCCAACATACAATTCACAATGGCAGTAAAGGAAAAAAGTCCTGGTGAAACGTACATCAGATGGTAGTTTAGTACATGCAGTCTATAAAAAGGAAACACACACGGACAGATATCTAAATTCTAACTCACATCATCATCCAATGCAAAAAGTAACATTTCTCCAGACTTTGGCGATAAGAGCTGTTCGTATCTCAGATGCAGAAAAGCTACATCTGCTTGACTCTTTACAGAAGAACGGATACACAACTACCGCCATACGAAAGACGCTAGACAAGACTATGACACAAAAGGCTAAAGAAGAATCCCCACCTCTGGAAGGCTTAGCGATTCTACCTTAAGTTAAAGGCTCCACTAATAAGAGAGGACGTGTCCTGAAACGATGCAACATCAAAATTGTGTTCACGAGCAAGGAAACTTTGTGTAACGGCTTCAGATCGGTAAAAGACAAAATTCCAAATTTAAAAAGCGCTGGCGTATATCGCATTCCTTGTTCTTGTGGCTCGAGTTACATTGGACCGACTGGTGGTTCCGTTGAACTAAGACTTCAAAAATATAAAGGCGATTGCAAACACAAACGCATCACAAAATCAGCCGTAGCCGAACATACGTTTACAAATGGGCACACTTTAGAATTTGAGCACGCCAAAGTACTTGCCAGAATACCTCACTATTTCCCGCGAGTGATATGTGAAGCCATAGAAATAGAAAATCATCCAAATAATATAAACAGGGAAGATGGCTTTAAGCTTAGTAAAACGTGGACTCCTGTGATACACGATCTAAAGCATTACAACCACTGTGCGTCAAACGGCCACGCCCCACGTTTTACGTTGCACTCGAACCACCAATCAGCGTTACGCCACTCCGCGCGCCTGGCACAGAGTACTATAAATAGCTCCACACCGACCTTCAGTTCTTAGTGCGGTTTTCACTCTGATGATGCAAGCTGCAAGGTCTTGCGAAACGTTAGTGAAAAGGGATGCGCAAACAGCAAAAAGGCCAAATCTGCCTAAGTATCCTGGTTCTCAAGATATTCAAACAACTCGAGCCACCAAACAGCATGGCCATCGGGCGGGTTTTTGCTCGAGTTCACAAGGTGCAAGGCACATTAAACGAAAGAATGCTGGGTGTTCATCTACAAATACTGAGCGTTGATCTACAAATACTACGCGGTATAAGCCGAAATTCTATGTTAAGAAGAATAATTTGAGTAACCGCGAAAGCCTCAAACAGTATCTATTGCTAATTCAATAGAACAAAATAAATCAATGTTACTTTCAAACTTACTGACTTTTATTCTGAATTATAATAATCTGATGTTATTTACTCACAACTGATAGGCACTCACTTTCAGCGTGATATTAAAAATTTCATGTCAATATTATTATATCTTAGTAACCTGTAACTATCCCAACTATCACCATTCATTTTTACAATTATTGTTCCTTTCAAACCTTTTAAACTGCCTGGCTTCAAAATGAAGATAAATACTATATGCTCAAGGGTGTAGCCAGGGGGAGGCAGGGATGGACATTTGCCCACCCCTACTAAAAAATTTAAAGAGCAAAAGAAGTTGATTTATAATCACTTTTACAATTCATATTCTACAAGATATTCGAAAACTGAACTATAATAGGTTATACTTCTAATTTTAATTAAAAACAAATGAGAAGTAAAGAACTCGTACGGCCCAATCCATTATATACTATATCTTCGAGCTGTACAGGTTGCAACAGGAAGGTTATTTAGTTCTAGGAGAAGTACAGCTCGTGATGTAAATGCCAGTGCCAAAAAATGTGTGCAATGAACTGAACAATGTGATAGCTGCGAATGGTTAAACAATGTCCGTGGCAATAGCGCGGTTTGCAAATAATGAGAAAATAATAAATAAAAATACTGTTATTTTGAAAAAACAAAATTCAATGAGTGCCAATTAATAAATGTATATGATGCGCTTGGATGATAATATTCATGGCACAGTAGCAAAAAACTTCACTCGCATTTTTCCCTTAATCAATATATCTGGAATAATCTACCTGTAGTCGAAAATACACAATGACGCTGAATGAGCGCATTTGTTTCACTTCTAATATTTCAGTGTGTATGTGCGCGTTCTGTTCCTAAAAAAGAGTTGAAAACAAACATGATATTTAAAAACTTAAAAAATACCGAAAGCTTTTTGGATTACCTACTATAATTTGAGTAATTCTAACAATCAAGCGAAACTGTGGTATAATCCCTGGCAAAATAAAAACTTAGAAAAGAAGAACTGCAAGAGTTGGAACTAGCAGAAGTAAAATGAAATAGGCCTTCTCCCTAATTAAAATATGCTTTGCACATTACCTTGGTTCAACCGTGTAAAACATGTACCATTGAAAGGTCCTTTAGTGCTTTGCGTAAAGAAAATCTGGTTGCGGTCAACATTATCAGAAAACCGCTTTATAGACTATGTATGTTGAGTGTACACAGAAAAATAGTACTGGAAAGAAGTGGGGAACTAGAAGATCAAGTCTTAAAAAGTTTACGAAAACTAAAATTAATTTAAAATATGATGTTTTGCTAATTGTAAAAAAGTAAACAACAATAGTATATAATAATAATAGTTAATTGTGTATATAAATGTTTGGCCCCCTCTAACTGCAGCCCTGGCTACGCCCTTGAAATATGCTTCTGCATGTTGTATTATAACCGTCAAATCATATCACATTTATGTTGATATTTTATTAAAAGTCCAATTTCACAAACACTTTCGAATAAGGTATAACATGTTGGAATCAAAATAACAGAAATTTTAGGCTTTATTTACTCCTGTAATAAAATATAGGGTGTTCCATTTAAAAACATTAAGAAAGTACGGATTGAAGATATTGAAATTTGAATCATTATTTTGAATACCCTGCATTAAAATATCTCGAAACTTTAGTACTTTTGCTTTCTGGATGACTCCTTCAATTTTCAGGAAAGAAATAATCAAGAGGAAAAATATGACGTTTTAAATAAAAGCTTGATATTGACAATCCTATTAACATAAAATCATTGCTCTCTTTCTTTCTTTGTATGTGTGTTCGCTATCTGCTCCGAAGATACAGGACAGATTAAGTTGTATGATGGCTTAAAAGTTTTCTAATTTCTAAACTTAGATCGTAGGCCGGTTTTTATTTTCAAAAAATTTACGAAAAAGTTTTAATTTAATTAAATCCTCTAAGCAGCGGAGCGTAGCGTCTGTCGCTGTGGGCTGCGGTGCGATAGCTGCTGTTCCCGTGTGCTGTTAGCTCGGGTGATTCACTATGTTCATATGTCATTATAGCCTGCCACGCGGGCGGCCCGGGTTCGATTCTCGACCGATGTATCCTTTTTTTTTAAATCTATATTAATGAATCTCTCTGAAAATACTGAAAACATTCATAAGTTAGAAACGTTGAAAGAAATTTAAATGAAAGTTAGGGTTGCACGTATAACCTATAGGGGCTTGAATAACAGTAAATAAATACTGGGTGTTCCATTTTAAAAATTGATACTTTTTCATGCAATGTGAGACGTCTAAATAATTTTAAAATGTGCCACCTACAACCCCATTAGGATCGCCTTAATAGAATTTTTTATTGGAAAAAAAGTAAAGGCGTAATCGGAGACCGGCGCACTAAATGCACACCCTGTATAAATATTCCGGTTCTGCAAGACTATCGGATGCTACTGCCCTTGCAGACTCTTATTTGTGATTTTATTTGCACATTTTCAAGGTTACATGTAGTGGGAGTTGGCCTTGGCCTTAAATTTGAGGCCGTGTGGAGGATGTAGCCTTGAGCGTGGTCTTGGTCTTGATCTTGAACGTGGAATTGACCTTGAACTCAAGGCCAAGTGGTGGAAGTTGGTTCCAGAATGGTCCACAATACTCTACTTATATATATTGGAAACCTTTAATAACGTATAATCAATTTGCTTTTTTATCTACGTGACCGGTGCTTGTCGAGTATTCCTTATTCCTTTTTATAACAAAGGCCTTAATTTAAATTGTAAGCGAGTAGGGGTGTATAGACTTAAAATGTTTGCTTGGATGTAACTATGGGACTCGCGAAGCTGAAGATTAAATTGATAATCACCTGTGTACATCGACATAACCCCGGATGCCGATATTTTGAAATGGCGACAAAAAACCAAAAACCTTATCCTCATTTAGTATATCTACCAAAACGTTTATCCCAACATGATTAGTGTCGCCATATGACTATTTTCGGTTGCGGGTCGCCTGATAACAGAACATCGCAGTCGACTTAGACAGAGGTGATAATATATTTTTCCCGCTGCTGATCATGTAAGTCAGTGATACAGCCTTAGTAACAAAACGTGTAAGTCGGTGATTATATTTGTTTGCTGTTTTTTCTTGACAACGGAACTTAATACTATTATTAAGTTCCTAGGATAATAAAATTAGCAAAGCAAGATGCAGATTGAGACGTTTTGTTTATAAATCGCAATTGTTGATGTGACATGTGACACTCATAGGTAACACGACTCACGAAAATTAATCCTGGTGACAGGTGACAAACCAAACGATTTTTTCAAAAATCTAGGAAAATTTCGATAAGCAGCGGGAAAAATATAATAAGATAACTCGGAATGTAGCGCCTATTAACATTTTCGGCAGGCAACAAGCCGCGACTTCGTCTTGGCTTGTACTTGCCTACCTCAAATGTTAATAGGTCCTTACATTCCTTGTGACTTAAATAGCTATTTCCCGCTGCTGATCATGTAAGTCAGTGATACAGCCTTAGTAACAAAACGTGTAAGTCGGTGATTATATTTGTTTGCTGCTTTTTCTTGACAACGGAACTTAATATTATTATTAAGTTCCTAGGATAATAAAATTAGCAACGCAAGATGCAGACTTAGACGTTTTGTTTATAATTGCAAATGTTTATGTGACATGTGACACTCACAGGTAACATGACTCACGAAAATTAATCCTGGTGACAGGTGACAAACCAAACGAATCTTTTCAAATATCTAGGAAAATTTCCATAAGCAGCGGGAAAAATATAATAAGATAACTCGGAATGTATCGCCTATTAACATTTTCGGCAGGCAACAAGCCGCGACTTCGTCTTGGCTTGTACTTGCCTACCTCAAATGTTAATAGGTCCTTACATTCCTTGTTACTTAAATAGCTATTTGAATAAGAATAAGCTATAATATTAAATTTCAATTTTATGTAACATCTTCAGCCGTTTACATGTCTACGCGTTTTTATTTTTAAACCACTAAACGGGGTGTAGGGTTGTGTTGCAGAGGTAGCACCTTTGATGCCAGGCGGTCGCACCACGCGTCGATGACAATGGTGGCTTGGCATGACGGGTCCTCGCAAAACGCCCAACTCGCAACTTATGGCTCCACGTGCCACACTCTGTATAACTGCACCGACTTGCAGGCTAAACTAAGTTGTGGGTAGCCAGATATGGTGAATTTAGATTATATAGGGCAGCAGCTATATCATTACTGAACATTAGCGGAGATCACAGATAGTACAGTAAAATTGTCGGTTTACCTTAAAAAAATTGACCGCGGCTATTAATTCCTCTTGCCCAGTGGTTTAGGGTCATTAGAAAAGTGTAAAATTTGTTTTTTTTCGCGATCCATTGGTCGCACAGAAAGTTTTTTTCGCGAAAAAATGTTGGAAATAAAATTCTACACATTTTTGATTCCTGCCGCGTTACCGAGAAGTTGGTATTTCAAACGGTAGAGGGCGACAAAGTTACCAAAAATCGGTTTCCGCCATTCTAGCTCTGTGGGGGTGTTTTTTCCGAAAATTGCGAATGTGAAAGTTGTAGTGCTTGAAAAAATATGCACGAATCTCTTTTAATAATGTGATTGATTTAAATAGTCTCCGAGTGACAGCTTTTCAAAGTCCGCGCAGCGTAGGAAATGTACGATATATTCCGGCGCAGCGAAGTAACCATTTCTCTTTTGCGAGATAAAATTTTCACGTCACTCAAGTAGTTTCAATGTGAATAGGTTTGCAGAACCTACAGAAATTCTACACATTTTTGGTCATTGCCGCGATACCGAGAAATTAGTATAGGTAAAAAATGAAAATTATGGGAAAGGAATATACGAGCTCAGAATGATATCATTTGGCTCAGATCCGTAAAGCTCTTAAATTTGCTGGTGTAATATTTATTATATAATACGATAATTGCAATTGTTTGTAAATTTTGCCGCAGAAATGACCAAAATTCAACAAATTGACAATAGCTTTACCACGTGCCATTTTTGCAAAAATAATACAGACACTATCTATATGTTATTAAACAACAAACAGCTTGTTTCACTTCAACTAAAACATGCTACGGTAAACGAAATCATATTTTGGTCGTTTGGGCCAAATGAAATGAATCAGTAATTTATTTTAAAGTTAGTGTTTCCCGACTACTTTTTGTAATTTGTTATTGCTAAAGCTGTCATATTATTGCTAAAAACGTCTACAATTATGATGTAAGAATATTGACCAAAAAGATTTTCTTTTGTGGGTACAAAATAAAGATACCTGAAAAATCTTAACTGGGCCAAATGATGTGATTCTGGGCTCGTATATTGAAAGTAATTTCTTTTTGCATAAACCCTAAGATATATTGTAGTTTACTCAGACACGTTTTCTTTTCTTTTTGGAGCTGTTCCTTCGTCTTGGTTCGGAGCCTCGGACACAACCGAGTCATTATCGACCATGATAGAAGTGTTGCTTGAACTTTTATTGAAAAAAGAGCGCACAACTTGTTATAAACGCAATGTGAATAATTCTTGGGAAAAATCCGTGAATACGATTGCGAGTGCTGTTTCGTGATTGTATTCTGATTAAAAATGGATAATAGTACGAACGATAATGGTTTTCTTCATGTTAACCAAATGGCAGACATGGCATCTCGTTAGTTATAATAAGTGCGGGATATAAACAATTTACTGCTCTCTATTTCTCCACGCTGCGCGGACTTTGAAGGGCTGTCACTCGGAGACTATTTACATCAATTACATTATTAAAAGATATTCGTGCATGTTTTTTCAGGCACTACAACTTTCACATTCGCAATTTTCAGAAAAAACCACCCCCACAGAACTAGAATGGCGGAAACCGATTTTTGGTAACTCTGTCGCCCTCTGCCGTTTGAAATACCAACTTCTCGGTATCGCGGTAAGGATCAAAAACGTGTAGAATTTTATTTCCAACATTTTTGGTTCAATAACTTTTTCTGTGTAACCAATGGATCGCGAGAAAAAACTAATTTTATTGTTTTCAAGATGGCAGCTGTTTGGCAGGGGGTGGGGTAACGGCTTTGGATTTTACACTTTTCTAATGACTCTAAACCACTGGGCAAGAGGAATAGCCGCGGCTGATTTTTTTAAGGTGGCGGGTTTTTTTCCGACAGTTTTACTGTACTAAGAGACCGGTACGGTTTTGTATCACACAGTTATAAGCATGGTTGTAGCAACTTTAATGGTTATAACACTGGGGTGTAGAAAGTAAAGGAAACCTACTACACTATCTTCCCACGAGAATCTTTAATGAATATGATCTCACAAGAATATTGCGTTTTGTCATGCGATCCGGCTAACACCCGGCGCTCTTCAGCTTCCAGGGCGGGGAGTGTGAAATGTGCGACTGGCCATGCTGGGATAGACCACTGGGTCCCTCATGGAAAATATGCAACCAGCGAGGAACTTACTACAATCAAACTAAGATCTCCGTTAAAAATTGCCACTTGGAACGTGCGGGGCTTGCGGCATGTGGGGAAAATACACATTGTGGAGGACGAACTAATACGATGCGGAGTTAATTTAGCTGGAATTGCCAAAACACACTGGAAAGGTGAAGGCCACTTTACAACTAATGGAGACAATGTGATATACTTCTCCGGTAGAGAACATCATAACCATGGAGGCGTAGCAATATGGGTTAGCAAAGAACTTAACAAAAGTGTAATAGGATATCAAGCAGTCAACGACAGAATCGTATGGCTAAAACTTAAAGCACTCCCATTCCACTGTCATTTTATCCAGATATACGCTCCAACAGCGGAATCTGATGAGGAAGAAATAGATTATTTCTATAATCAACTAGCCAATGTAATGGCACAGATCCCAAAAAGAGAGTTGTTAATGGTGGTAGGAAATTGGAATGCCAAAATTGGCTCCACCAAAAACGGCCACCATCTTAGATATGTACTTGGCTCGTATGGTATAGGAGCAAGAAATGATAGGGGAGACAGACTTATTCAATTCTGTATTGAACATGTTTACATAACCCATCAGGAGGTTATACACCTGGGTGTCACCTGGTAATCGATACCGCAACCAAATTGATTATATACTAATTAGACGACGATGGAGCTCTTCTGTATTTGATACAAGAACTAGACCTGGTGCAGATTGTGGTAGCGATGGGCTTCCAACAGAAATAATCCAACTGCTTGGAGAACACGGCAAAACGCTATTACACCAGATATGCCAAAGAATCTGGACAACATGTGAGTGGCCTGATGACTGGACAACGTCGATTATAATTCCAATACACAAAAAAGGGGCAACAAATAACTGTGATAATTATCGTTTGATTAGCTTGATACCCCATGCCAGTAAAATCATGCTATATATAATAAAAGAACGACTGAGCGCATATATATCAAGGCAAATTGCACCAGAACAGGTTGGCTTTGTCAAGAGACGAGGCACAAGGGAACAGATCTTGAACGTCAGACAACTGATCGAGAAAGCTCGAGAGTATTACACCCCACTCTATCTGTGCTTCGTAGATTACAGTAAGGCCTTTGATAATGTTAATTGGAGAAAACTGTGGGTCACACTTACCAACATGGCAGTTCCACTGCACTTGATAGAACTTGTCCGTCGCCTATATGGCGATACCAAAGCCATAGTTAAAGTAAACGGTGTAGTATCGGAACAATGAGCAATCATGAAAGGTGTACGACAGGGATGTATCCTCTCCCCCATGCTTTTCAACGCGTACACAGAAGAAGTTATGAGATTAGTCCTTGAGGAATGGGAAGGAGCTGCAGTACTTGGGGGACATAAAATCTCCAATTTAAGATTTGCAGACCATACAACACTTGTTGCAGAAAGCGCCGACCAACTCGAATGTTGCTGCAAAGACTCGAACAAGTAAGTAACGAGTATAGGCTTCAAATAAACTATCGAAAAACGAAGATCCCCATAGTAGATAGGGACAATAACAACCATCCGATAATACAACAAATTGAAGCATGTGAGGTGGTCCAAGGTATAATATATTTGGGCTCCGTAATAAATAACAATGGAGACTGTTTGCAAGAGATCAGACGCAGGATACAACTTGGCAGAACCACCATGCCCCAACTCATTAAAATCTGGGCAGACAGGAACATCCGCAAAGAAACTAAGATACGATTAGTTAACGTATTCCCTATTTTCCTTTATGCCGCAGAAACGTGAACGGTTCAGAAAGCTGATCGTAAAAGAATAGACGTGTTCGAGATGTACTGCTGGTGCCATATGCTGCATATCCCATGGACTGCACGGCGTACAAATGATTCGGTACTAGAAAAGATACAACCATCACTTCATCTCTCGTCAATGGTAAACGAACGCATTCTACGTTTTCTGGGCCACATAGCGCGCCGAACCGACAGTCTGGAGAAAAATTTCATCTTGGGCAAATCCAACGGAAAAATAAGACGAGGAAGATCGCCACAACGTTGGTCCGATATTACTAAGAAGGTGCTAGTCAACCTCTCCAGTCGGCGATTCGGGTAGCTCAAAACCGACATGAATGGAAGTCTCGAATCAGCAAAAATGTAAAATAATATAGTTAAAGATCACAACACATCAGAATGAGGTTATGATGGAAAAAAAAACGTTTAAAGAAATAACCCCTTTTTTCATTCCTAATTCACATTTCGGCAAACACTTTAGTATGTAATTACAAATGGTTACCTAAACTGACGAAAATTGACCTCAATAGGAGCTGCTGCAAGGGGTTGACACCACCCAAATTCAGCTTTGGGCCGTTCTTGAAAATCCACAGCGCAGCGGGGTTTTTAATGGCATCAAAGTCAGGAGCAAATGCGTGAACACAACTTCGTCACGATATCCTCCCCCCCCCAGGTTTATTAATTAGTCTACTGTTTGTAATTCGCCGAAGCGAAGGTAAAATTTTTACTGACGGGAAAATCGGCGAAACTTTAGATCTGGAATTTGATTCGTGAAACAACTCGATAACAGCCGCGGCTATCGATACTATATTCTCGCCTTTGTCCCCAACAGTAGCTACACAAATTTGACGACAACCTGAGACCACCATTTACAACTTTGCCTTTATCTACTTTGATAGTCGGGGCACGAGTCTTTGAAGTCCCGCGCTGTAATCGGTAAGCGACCCACATAATTTAGCGAACACCAAAACTGAAGCCTTCGGTAGTCGCGGCACGTCTTGAATATTAATCAACTTTTCAGCAGCTAGTCCGACACTGCAACAGTTCTCGGCAGCTAATTCAAACACGCTGCCCCGAGGTTTGGAACAACTGCTGAAGTCTGGCGGTAAAGCAGATTACCACACAACCGCTAAAGCTGTGTTCGCACGATGATCGCGTTCAATGAAGCGTTTTTTTCACAGCCAAGAATTCAATAGGCCATTTTCAACCTACCTTTGTTAATAAAAATCTGGTGTGATACATGCACACAACTTCCTTTTACAGTGGTCTTATAATTGTCCAAAAATTTGATTTTAAATTTTTAAGCATGTCAAAAATTTTAAAAAATTACAAATTCTACAAAAAACGGTGCAAAATAGAGCGTTAGGTGAAGAGACAAATTTTCTCTAGAATTTTAAGCTGAATTCAAAAATGTAATAATATACCGGGTGTTCTATTTAAAATAGGAGTTAATAAAAAAAAACAAAAGAAACCCATTTTAGAAGTATTCAACTGGAAAATCACCTGTCTCGCATCAATACACATTAAAAATGTAATAAAAATAAGAAGTTTGAAAAAAATCGTTAGAACCGTTTTTGAAAAAATCGAAAAAAACTGAAAAATCACAAGAGTAAACACCTACTTCCGGTTATGCGATTTTCTTCAAAAGCTTGCTGTCACATCTACATAGTACACAAAACTTATATATGAAGTTTCAACTCCATACCTCTTTTCGTTTTTGAGATATTCTGTTCACAGACACATACACAGACAAACAAAAAAAATATGTTTTTTGGGTTCAGGGGACTCTGAAACGTGAAGATCTGTTGAAAACTCAATTTCGAATTTTTGGGGTGAATCCAATACTTCCTTTATTGTAAAAGGAAGTAAAAATATCAATAAGTATTTAAATGTTTATACCAAATACTTTTTCTAAAAAAGTTTAAAGGTTCCCATTATATTATTTCTGACAAATGGACATAAATAACTTAATTCCTTGATATGATGTTATACATCTTTATCTATGGAATCCAAAGCTAGACTTGCAGAAATAAAAATGCAAGACTACAATGTTAGGTGCTATAAGGTTTAGTGATCGGCCGATACGGATTTTTTTGCCTATACCGATAATCGGCCAATATCGTTATTTTAGTTGCCGATACCGATATAAGATCGGTATCGGCACTACATTTTTAAAAGGTCTTTAATTATTCAATATACGTTGATATAAGTAAAAATTGTCAACTCCGTAAAGCATCTTTAAGTGAAATACTGGCATCAGTGGGGACGTGACATGAACAAATTTCGGTAATTCCCCGACTGTAACTCCAGCGGTTCTTTTATGTTTACATTTTACTTTAAATAATGGTTTAGTCATTTTAAGTTAACTACTACTTGTCTAGTTTGGTTAAAAGGTTGATGTTTTCAATGACCAACATATTATGCCTTATTTAATGTTTCACATATTGAGTAAATAATATAAAATTAATAAAAATAATATGTTAGAAATTATTAATAAAATGGTTGATCTTAAATTTTCCGATACGTATCGGCAAAATTTCGCCGATACCGATTATCGGCAAAATTTGACGATATGCCGATACGATACCGATGCACCGATATTTATATCGGTATCGGCAGATCACTAATAAGAGTATTATGGAAGCCTACACATTTTTACGTAATTTTAATCTATGTTAGAGCTCATCAAACTGAACAACTTTTGAATTTTTTAATTATTTATCTTGCATAAAACGTGTGTAATACAATTATCAGTAAACACACAAACACACAGTTGACAACTTACCTACCTACCTACCTCATTTATCCCGTTTATGGGCACTTAATTTAAAAGAAAAAGTTTAATTTATTTTGTATGCATTCTTTGAGATGTCAGGAAACAGAAAAATAGTTTTTAACAAAAATTTTTTTCAGTTTTTCAAAAGATGCTAGTAAATTGGTGCGAATTCACGACCAAATATGTTGTAAATGCTCACTGGTATAACAGGTATATCACTTCATAATATTGTCGAGTTATTTGTTTCGATGCTTACTAAATTATTGAATAAGATATAGTATACCTACTTATGTATTGTTAAAAAATTTAATTACCTTTTTGTGTAGGGTTACATTTATATTTGTTGCATCATCTACTGTTAGAGTTACGAACATGTCAGTGTAAACGAACCTTTAGTATTTAGTTGTATTAGTTAGTAACTTTATAGCTGTTAGGTTTACCAATTTATGTAACTAGGTTTAAGGACTATTTCTGACGCAAATAAAACTAACTGTTCTGTTCCGTAACTCGTTGTGTCAAGACGTTAATTATTGCTTCCGTAATTGCTCCGGTGTGCAAGTCAATAATCTGCTGGTTCTGCTAACATCATCATCTTATTTCATCATCTACAATATAACTGTTCTAACTACTTAAATAAACAAATTTTTACATGCATCTTATCAGTTATCTAAAGTATAACAATTATAAATACATTACACTGATAATATAATACTATATTCCATAATAAAAATAATAACTATACAGGGTGTCCCAGAAATAAGTGCGCAAAAAAAACTGCAGCATCCAGATGGTAGGAACTGCCCGAAAAACATTGTTTTTTATTCTGACCATTTTGAAATTTGATTAAAAACCCCTTTATCCGACCTAAATGAGCCGACTTTCAAAAAGATATGGTTGCTAAGAAGATACGTTCAAAAGTGACACGATTTCTGTAATGTTGCTGGGGTTATCACCAATACTTTTAACAGTAATTAATAGTGCAAGAATAGTAAAGTAGCAAGCAGTGGCGCACTGCATTTTTTAAATAAAACTTTAATAATTTTTAATTCAGCATAAACCGATTTTCATAATTATTTCAGAAACTGCATTAACTCATTGGCTCATTTTGTGTTTTCGTTTGAGCGCTTATTTCTGGAACACCCTATATACAGAAAATATAAAAATTAGTTTTTTGACATAAATCATTTGGTAAAATTTCCAACAATGAATTGGTTATAAATAATACGGAAAAATGTTAACAGTAAGTGATTTCATGGTTTTTAGTAGTAAGTATAGTTATTAGGAACTATTTTATCACTTAGAAACTTTCTTTGAATAGATAAAATATAATTTTCAAGAGGCTGCAAATGACAAATTACTTGAATCGAAAACGTAAAATAGTTTTTGAAACTTGAACTGAAATATTATTCCACGAAGGATAATTTGAATACCATAAACATTGCCCTCCTAAGGAAACCCCTATCTGCAAAATTTGGGATTTTGAGTTGTTTGACTTTATGTATAGCATGCACTGTTTGCATCTTTCTACTAAGCAAGAAAGTCCTAACTACACTTAAAGTCTGTATAAACTCACTAAATAATTTGTCCTATGTGCAGATATATCCTTCACTGCTAGACCTAAATGTCCTATCTACATTTACTATGCGAGAACGTTCAATCTGCTTAATTTTGTGCAGTTAGGACTGTATTGCTTGATAACTATCACAAGGATCACAGCTGCAGCAAGTCTTGTTGGTAGACTTACGGGCATGCAAAATTATGCACACTCCATCCGCTTGTGTTACGAAGGTGGGATGATAGTTGATTAGCCGAACAATGAAAGACCGGTTTTGTTTTCAAAATTATTTTTATTTTTTAACATAGCCTTTTAACCACTCAATACATTTTGTCCGGCGATAATCTAAGGCTTTAATCATATGACGAAAGGAGCTTTACTCAAGGTCTGCAAAATAGGCGCCAACAGGGGCCTTGGCCTTTTCAATAGATGAAAATTTGTATCCTGTGTAATGTTAAAATTTGTGTAGACCATAAAAAAAAGGTTAATTTGTCTACGTGGATGACGGCGCTGCAGTCACAGTCTTCTCTGTAGCATTTTATACAAATACAACACCAATTACACCCATGCTCATTGTTCCAAAAGTTGTGAACTGTCGAATATGTAGCGGTAACACGAATGTAACCTTGGATATCTTACTTTGTTCGTAACCACTACCAGGCCCCACTGTCATGACTTTCCTGTCTGCACCGTGATGTCAGATATTATAAGTCACGAGTTTTTTTTTTCAATCATTCTACATATTATAAGTTGTCGAATTCATATTAACAAAAAGAACCAGACTATGATTTTCCGCATGTATGTGTCTTCATATGTTTAACTAAATTACCTTTTGCTGCTGTTTTATATTCACAAACAGAACAGGAATAAGGTTTTTCGCCTGTATGAGTTTTTATATGTACGACTAAATGATGCTTACGGGCAAATTTATTTCCACAAATAGAACAGCAATAAGGTTTTTCGCCTGTATGAGTTTTAATATGAGTGATTAAATTATGTGTATTGGCAAATCTATATCCACAAATAGAACAGGAATAAGGTTTTTCGCCTGTATGAGTTTTAATATGAGTGATTAAATGATGTTTACGGGCACATTTATACCCACAAATAGAACAGGTATAAGGTTTTTCGCCTGTATGAGTCCTCATATGTCTGGCTAAACCAATTTTCCAAACAGATTTAAATTCACAAACAGAACAATAATAAGGTTTTTCGCCTGTATGGGCTTTTATGTGTGTGACTAAATTATGTTTAAGGGCAGTTCGAAATCCGCAAACAGAACAAGAATAAGGTTTTTCATCTGTATGAGTTTTCATATGTCTGACTAAAGTACTTTTCCGAGCTGTTTTATGTTCACAAACCGAACAAGAATAAGGTTTTTCATCTGTATGAGTTTTTATATGTGTGACTAAAGTACTTTTCCGAGCTGTTTTAAATTCACAAACAGAACAAGAATAAGGTTTTTCGCCAGTATGAGTTTTCATATGTGTGACTAAAGTACCTTTCTGAACTGTTTTATATTCACAAATAGAACAGGAATGAGGTTTTTCGCCTGTATGAGTTTTAATATGAGTGATTAAATTATGTTTATGGGCAAATTTATATCCACAAACCGAACAAGAATAAGGTTTTTCATCTGTATGAGTTTTCATATGTGTGACTAAAGTACTTTTCCGAGCTGTTTTAAAATCACAAACAGAACAAGAATAAGGTTTTTCGCCAGTATGAGTTTTCATATGTTTGACTAAATCACTTTTCTGAGCTGTTTTATGTTCACAAACCGAACAGGAATAAGGTTTTTCGCCTGTATGGGCTTTTATGTGTGTGACTAAATTATTTTTATGAGCAGTTCTAAATCCGCAAACAGAACAAGAATAAGGTTTTTCATCTGTATGAGTTTTCATATGTCTGACTAAAGTACTTTTCCGAGCTGTTTTATGTTCACAAACCGAACAAGAATAAGGTTTTTCATCTGTATGAGTGTATGAGTTTTTATATGTGTGACTAAAGTACTTTTCCAAGCTGTTTTAAAATTCACAAACAGAACAAGAATAAGGTTTTCCGCCTGTATGGGCTTTTATGTGTGTGACTAAATTATTTTTAAGGGCAGTTCGAAATCCGCAAACAGAACAAGAATAAGGTTTTTCATCTGTATGAGTTTTCATATGTGTGACTAAAGTACTTTTCCGAGCTGTTTTATGTTCACAAACCGAACAAGAATAGGTTTTTCGGATGTATGATGCAGAGAAGTTGCTGTTTCCTTGATTAGTGGTCATCATAAGTAGTTGAATGTCGACCTGGGCAGTAATACTTTTTCGCTCAGTAATAGACGATTATGGGAACTTTTGAGATTGTAACACCTGGAACAAGTAGTATTATTAGAATTAGCAAATCACAGATAATTATATTTATTTTATTTTAGAACCATAAGATTGTTTATTGGCCCACGAGGGGCCTGTAATGTTTCTAAGCAGTACAACAATATAGCAACACCAACAATCTACACAGTAACCGTAGTAAAACAAAATTTTACAGTGCCGGCATAACAATGACGCCTGTCTAAAATACTGAATCTTAGAACTTGGACCTTTTCGAGAACCAAAACAAAATAAAACTTTATATGTACAAAGTGCATAATTTTGATTATAACTCTCAAGTGATTTAAAGCATTTCGCATGATTTATTGATTATGCCATTAATACATAAATAACTATTATATACTGTTTTGTAAAGAAAAATTGAGTTATTTTAAAACTAATATTCTAAACAAAATAGTTATTTATGTTTAGAGAACGGAAAGAGAAAGTTTACACCGGTGACAAAGTTTGAGGCCAATGCATAACGGAAAACCTTTATTCGTCCACGAGTGTAAACTTTCTTTGGGCCAAATGCACTACTAAAATGGTTTTATTCAAATACACTTATGGGAATATCTACTACAAACTATTAGATGGTATGAAGAAACCTTCACAGCCACTTTCAGTTGAAGGTATTTCATTTTACAATATATCACGTATTTTTAATATTAACAAATAAATGTATTGCTATCCTTACAAGGAAGGTTGCGAATCATATATTTCAACATTACTTTCATCATTAGTTATCATTAAAGCTGATAATTATATGCACTCAAATGTACGAAAATATGCGCATATATATATGCATACATTTTGTTCAGTATATGCACCCAAAGTTATAATATATGCACATATATGCTCTAATTTTTTTGAAAATAACTAGGAGTATTCTAAATAATGTAATAATTTTAATGATTTTGTATGAGCGTATTTATTTCTCTAATTTTTATTCAAAGACGTCATTCATTTTAACGTTTGACTATATAAACATGGACTGCTAACGCCAACTTCATGTTGTAGCCAACATAAAAGAAATTTCCCCTAACCCCGCCAGACTATTATTCACCCAACACTCGAAGTTCGACTCTTGAAATGGATTCTATGTTGGCTGATTCCCTATACATTGCTTGTATGGAAAAGTGGGGGTTGCTGGCAATCTATGTTTATATAGTCAACGATTTTAACAGGGACTTCCCCTTTACTCTGCTTATTTCGATAAGCGTACTGCACTCCAGCGATAGAAAGTAAAGTATATATCTCAGTTGCGCATAAAAATTTTATTAATAAATTCAATGAAATAGTAAATTCCTCAAAAAAATCGCAAAAGTTCATACATTACAAATTATCGCTAAAACTACAACCAAATATGCAAAATCCTAAAAGTATGCTCAAACACGTATAAATATGCAAAATATGCAAAAAGTTTCGCCGGCATATCAATTATACAAAATATGCATTTGCCATATAATATCAGCTTTAGTCATTATAGCAGTTTAACGCAGCCCTTAAAAGTCAGATGTTATTTTTTATTTGTTCTGTTCACGCGCACAGGGTGTATTCGATAAATTATTATTATTATTATTATGGTGGAATGAGTGTCGACCGGAATCCCGACAAGTCGGTCCCACCACACAGTGCAGTTTTACAGTGAAAATAACGTGTAAAAGTGAATTAAATTGCCGAAAGTGTCGAGTGTATAAATTAAAAGTAGTAAAGCAGACTGTAACAGTTAAGGTCAGTAAATTAAGTAATTAATATAGGATAAAGAAGAAAATAACTAAAAACGAGGTTAAATTTTGGAGTAGATAACAAGTGATAAACAGAACTGGGACGAAGGAAGGGAATACGAGGCGTGCGCCGATCTCCGAGGGGCCGACCCGGATTGGCACACGCTACATAACGGCGACAGAGTTACTGAACTAATTTGAAATTCTCAACCTTGAAAGAAGTCAAAAATTGGAACAGGTAAGGGCGATCTAAAATCAAGTGACCGCACGCGAGTTCATAAGTTAAACGTGAAAGTAAATAACAACCAATTTGTCACAACCACGCAGGATACAATATAAATTTTATTTTCAATGGATGATGGGAAGAGAAGGCGACCAGAGCAACAATCAACAGGTGACAAGGAAGCAGAAGTTTTTACTAAGAGCAAAAAGACATGCAGATCTCCAGCAAAACAACAAGGAGAACAAAATAGACAAAATATTAAATATGCTACAAAATTTAACGATAGAAGTAAGCCAAATAAGATTAGAGCAGCAAGAATACCAAGAAAAAATAAAGAAATTAGAATTGGAAAATAAAAACATAAGAAAGAAAACGACATAATAAAAATCTGGTGTGATACACGCACACAACTTCCCTTTTACAGTGATCTTATAATTAGCCAAAAATTTGATTTTAAATTTTTAAGCATTTGTCAAAAATTTTCAAAAATTACAAATTTTACAAAAACGGTACAAAATAGAGCGTTAGTTCAAGAGACAAATTTTCTCTAGAATTTTAAGCTGAATTCAAAAATGTAATAATATACCGGGTGTTCTATTTAAAAGAGGAGTTAATAAAAAAATATAAAAAAAAACAAAAGAAACCCATTTTAGAAGTATTCAACTGGAAAATCACCTATCTCACATCAATACACATTAAAAGTGTAATAAAAATGTAAAGTTTAAAAAAATCATTAAAGCGGTTTTTGAAAAATCGAAAAAAACTGAAAAATCACAAGAGTAAACACCTACTTCCGGTTATGCGATTTTCTTCAAAAGCTTGCTGTCGCATCTACATAGTACACAAAACTTATATATTAAGTTTTCAACGCCATACCTCTCTGCGGAAGCTGCAGTAGCATCTAAGGAAGAGGAAATACGGCGCTTAAATCTGCAAATAAATTCTAAAATATTGAGATTAATGGATTAATCGAGAACAGTAGAGAAAATGTAATAGAAATAGAAGAAATTATGGTCAGAAAATTAGATGTACCTTATACTAACGATTTAGTAGAGACTTTGCATAGACTACCAAGATTAAAAGCCAATAATGCACCGAGGTCTGTAGTAGTACAGTTCGTTAGAAGATCAGCGAGAGACGTTTTCTTATCAGCAGGCCGAAGAATAAGACTCGTTAATAACGACATCACTCCAAATAGTGGAAACAGCTCTATTTATATTAACGAGCATCTTACCCCATTCAACAAATCTCTGCTCTGCAAGGCAAGGGAGATGACAAAAAGCAACCCGATTCAACATATTTGTACACAAAAGAGGATAGTGCCTTTACAGTTTATTACCAAAATGTAAGGGGGTTAGATACTAAACTTGAAAAATTTTCTTTTAATCTATTAGCTTCCATTTTTGACTATACTATTCTGACCGAAACATGGTTACCAAATAATATTATGAATTCCGATTTATTTACTAAAATTATTTAGTTTTTCGTGATGATAGGATTTAGGTAAAAAGGGAAAATCTACTGGTGTTGGTGTTCTTTTAGCAATAAAACATCATTACATCGTGGAGGAATTGCCCATCAAGTCAACTGTTTGTGATATTTTGTGTGTCAAAATTATGTTAAAAGGCAATAATTTTTTTTATTCGCAACCATATATGTAATGTTAACATTCCTGACCTCATTTGAGTGGGGAAGTCATACATTTCAGCCCGCCTACTTCCCGCACCTCACTTCCCGCTCAAGTGCGGGAAGTGAGTGCGGGAAGTACATTCCCGACCGCTGAGTAGGTAGGGACACTGGGAATCTCGTTGATCCATTCATGCGCGTCACAACCTGTCGTATCATAATATAATAATTTTTCCAATTATTGTTTAGAATAAAGTGGTTGCGAATAAAATAGTATACAAACCTCGACAGGAAGTTTCCTTAGTCTCGAGATAATAGCTGATTTCGACGCTTCGCGTCTCAATCAGCTAACTAATCTCTCGACAGTAATGAAACACTTCCTATCTCGGGCTGTAATATACTATTTATATATTGTTGTTTACATTACAGGTGCGAATGCAAATGATTATGAAGTATGATACAATTGCTTAGGTCTACTACCATTTGTTTTTTCAAAGTATTGCATAATATTGGGAGATTGTAATTGCAGTGATTTTTACAAATATCACCTGCATAAGATAAATATAAACTTAACTAGGCCTTCAACTGGACTAATAAATCTAATGTCATTTTTGGATTTCTATCAGACAAACAACATTACTAATGTAAACGGTCGAATACTCGATATTATACTAACAAATGTACCCGTAACAGTCAGTATATAAATTCATAGTTTGGTACCTCCTGAAGGACTCGCATCATCCCTCTCTATCCTGTGAAATAGGCAAGCTTCAGCCGAGGATTAAAAACTGTAGTATTAACAAAAACACTTTCATAATTCAAAAAGGCAGACTTTAATTTACTTTATCCTCTTATGAGAGATTATAATTGGTCTGTCCTCAATAATGTCCTTCCCGTAAATGCAAAAATTGACAAATTTATGAAATTATATACTCCATATTGGACCAATGTGTGCCTAAAACTTTAATGAAAAAATATAAATACCCAATTTGGTTTAATAACGAAATTATAAACAAAATTACATTCAGAATATTAATTAAACATACTGGATTACCTAGTTATCTTACTAAATTCAGGCAACTTAAACTGAATTTAAACACCGCATGGCCAAGGCTTACAGCGATTACACTCAGTCTATTGAAAATCATATTATTTCTGACCTAAAGCTTTTTGATTTTTTTATGAAAATTCCAAGCGCAAGTCTTCAGGTATCCCAACGTCAATGTCTGATATGCACGGTTCTTTGGGTGACAGATGCACTGCGCAAGCATTTGCCGATTATTTTAAAAATAGATAGGTACATTAAAAGTACTGATTGCAGTATGCACACCGCTCTCACTGACTATTCTGATTTTTTCAAAAGCATCAGTATTCCTTATTCACAGAAGAGGAAGTGCTTCGTGCCATTCGCCACCTGAAGAACACGCGATCATGTGGTCCGGATGATATTCCTATTTACATCTTACAAAGATGCGCCGAATAGAAATATTTAATCAATGTTTACAAACCTTCACATTTCCCATACAGTGGAAACGCACAAAAGTAATTCCTGTTCACAAAAATGGCAAAATGTTGGATGTTCACAACTACAGACTAATAGCCTTAATCAGCGTCTTTGCCAAAACTATTTTGAAACCTGTATCAATAACTGCCTTCAATTTTGCGTAAATAAAATACTGTCAACTGATCAGCACGGTTTCACTAAAAACAATGTCAACAGTAACGAATCTTTGTACATTTACACAATTTGTTTCGCAAGCTTTACCAAGCGTTACCAAGTGGATGTAATTTACACAGACTTTTCAAAAGCGTTCGATACTGTTGATCATTCAATTCTATTAGTTAAACTTGATCAAATTGGCTTTACTACTAATTTTAAAAAGTTTTTTCAATCACATTTCACCGATAGAATTTTGTATGTGTCGTGCAATGGATATTGTAGTTCCCAAGAGTTTGTTGCGTACTCTGGTGTTCCCCAAGGAAGTATCCCCAGGCTGCTACTTTCCCTAATTTTTATTAATGACATTGTTACAACAATAAAATTTGCAGATAAACTAATTTTTGCCGATGATATACAGGGTGTTCCGCGAGGTAAAGTATAAAATTTGAGAACGTGTTCCTTAGGTAAATTCGAGTTGAAAATGTCTATATGAACATGGTCCGCAAATGCTTCCGTATTGAGATATGACATTTTTAAATTTTACTATTTTTACAGGAAAATCTCTTATTTCAAAAAATATGAAAATATTAATTGTTCAAAATGTCTATCTTTACACAGCAAGCACAGTCCAGGCCCGTTTATAAATGTGTGAAAGTGGTCATTTTGAAAAATTATTGTAATATTTTTTTTTGTTAAAGAGATTTTCCTCTAGTACCTACTACTAAAATTTAAAAAATGTCATATCTCGATAATGAAGCATTTGCGGGCCATATCCATATAGACATTTTCGACTCGAATTTACATGAGGAACACGTCTTGAAATTTTGTACCTTACCTCGCGGGACACCCTGTATATATAAATGTATTCAATCTTTCACAGACTGTATTAATCTTCAACTGATTTGGATAACATGTATAAATGGTCGGTGCGCAATAAACTACTCTTTAATATTACCAAATGCCAATGTATGACATATGCATGAAAATCTAATAATTTCAACTTTAATTATAGTATGAACTCAGAATCTCTAAATCGTGTGATACTTGCAAAGATCTGGGGCTAATTTATAATTCAAATTTAAAATTTAACTATCATTAAAGTATTTAATAAAATCGGCTTCGAAACAAGTTGGAATTATAATGAGACATACACACTATTTTTACTAATGTTAACGGGTTTATCATCATATTTGTAGTTTAGTTCGCTCTAAATTGAAATATTGCTGTGTAGCGTGGAATCCGCCGTTTATAAAATAGAGCCTTCAACTCGAAGTTCAAAAAAAATTTCTTAAATATTGTAATTTTAAATTTGGTTTCCCGTTTGCTGATCCCTATTACATTTCTCTACTAAACTATTTTAATTTAAATTCATTATCTGATAGAAGCACAAACAACATTTATTATTTTTGTATAAAATATTTAACAATTTTCTGGATTCACCGTTACTTCACAATCAAATTAACATTAAAATACCAGATACCCGTACACGCACATGTACTACATGTAGGTTTCTAACGTGCACATGTCCCAATACGGTCAGGTCATCTGCACTCTCCAATGTTAGCAATATTTCGAGCATCTAATAAAATTCTTAGCGATATTGATTTATTTTCTATGAATCTTGGCCAATTTTGATCGACAATATTGTTCTTCACTATTTTAATTTAATTTACTAATTTAAAAGTGCAATTATATTTTATTGTTTGCTAGTTTAGAATATGTTATCATTGTAAGTATATTTTTCGTTTATCATTTTAGAACTGTTACCTCATTTGTCGTTTTAGATATATGTGTGTATTATCATTAATTATACTGCTTTTCACTTGTAATTGGGCATATGCCTGTTAGTGAAAAAAAGACTATTATAACTTAATTACCACCTTAATATTTGTAATACACCTAAATATTACCATTTTTGTCGATCTCACGAATGATATTGCAAAATGCATCATAAGTGATTATCAAGAAAAAATTATTATGTGGAATACTCAGTGTATGTGAAATATTTGGTAAGACTATCGCCTACATACTATTTCCTCAAGAAACAAAAATTCTGTAACATTCACTTCACACAAATTATTGCTGAAATTGCACTAGCATCAAATAATCACTTGTAATACCAAGAGTAGTCAAAATTAAGTCGATTATTTTTGTGGCGGTATTACAATCACAAGCGTAATGTACACAAGTTGGTGATACTACCGCAAAAATAATCTACATAACTTTGACTAAGAATTGTATTCGAGAGACTATTCAATGCACAAAATTATTTTTATAGTAACAGTAACAGAAACCGAAAATTGATTTTTAGCGAATAAAACCAAAGAGTTGTTTAAAAATATGAAGATATATCTGCTATTTTTTTTATTTTTCAAAGATAAAAATCTGGATTTTTCATTGGTCAATTTTTAACAGATGGACAGGTGAATTGAGTAGTCCACTGAAAATCAATTATCTCCATAGAAACGATAACTGTTAACAACTTTTACCCATATTCAAGTGACAATTATTTATATGCTTACCTCAAACCAATAGCGTAGGTAAATCTGTGGAAGCAGACAAGACACCTCGTCGTTATTGTCCGGTACTACACTTGGCGTTTTGCTGAGGTTCTGAAAGAAGATAATATTAATATTGCAAATGCTTTTTCAGTTGCTTACTGAAATATAAACATTTACAAATATTTTACCAAAAACTTACCGAGCACAGTCAAAAAATATAAGCAGGACATAGAGCACTTGGAACTGTACGGTAGGTATCTACCAGATTGCATGTAGTGGACTTCATTAGCAAGTTGTGACATACGAATCACGCTAGTAAACCCAAGAATGTTTATTCTTGGAGTAAACGCACAATTGCACATTTTAGGTTAAGTTACAAATATAGGTACAGCAGTACGTTCTGAAAATATTTACTCAAACTTCTGTAACATCACTTGACTAATGATTGCTAAATGGTAAATATCTCACGGTTTAAATATTCAGAAATGCCTAATATCGACAATTCTATTAAAACATCGATGGTAACAAATACTATAACTTAGAAATGCACACCGACGCCCTATAAAATCGTTCGTTATTATTGATCTATTTGGGACGAGACCAGTGTTGCCAGATTGTGAAAATGGATTTACCAGAATATAAGTATAAAATTACCAGAATTATAAAAAATTCCAGAAATTTAAAAATGTGTATCTACACACACCCAAAGCATACAAAAACTTTATATTATGTGTAAATAGTGTTATTTCAAATAATAATTTGTTCGCATATAGAATTATCATCAATATTTACGTCTACGGCATCATCTTTTTAAATATTTTTGTACAGTGTTTTTCAATTTAGATAAGTGATATAATTTTTTCATTTGGTAAAAATTTTACGCAATTTCTGCCTCTTTAACACATTGTGAAGTTGGTAAAAGATTATTAAACGGTCTCTGTTATTAATTTTATTGGGTGTTTTGATTTTTATTAAGTTAACCTTGAAAAAATGGCGTTCACATGTTGCATTAGAGTGAGAGATACATAAGGACATTTTAAAAAGTCGGATACATTCTTGCATAATGCTACATTATTTCCATCCTGAAATGTCCTTAAAGTATTCCAAAAAGTGTCTATTTCACTATCAGCACATTGCTGTAATTGTGTTACAAGTAATTTACCTTTCACATAATTTTTACATCGATCGGCTCTTCGGGGTTCTAGGTTCTAGCTTGTAGCCTAGTCCTACATCCTACTCCTACCGGTGATTCCCTGCTTGCTGCATCTACTAAAAATTGCATCGCGTGGAGATATAAACAAACAGAAATTCTTTTCTCTTTTCAGCCAAAGATGTCGCTAAATATTTTTGTCAATAAATCAACGTAAACCATCTTTTGAATTTCCTGAAAAATTACCGTAGATTACATGATTACCAGAAGCTCATTACCAGTTTACCATAGGGCATCCTAAATTACCGTAGATTCTGGTACTTACCAGACATCTGGCAACACTGGACAAGACGCTAATAGCAGCAAACCATTCCACTTCTAGAGCCAGTAATATTGGAAGGAGAGACTAATTAACCCTCTTGTTACGGTCTACACACATTTTTTTAAATTACACAGGAATGTTTGTACTAAGTACACACAAATCTTAAATTGCAGCTAACTTAATTTCGTACCTTTGTACAATAATATTGTTATAAAAATGTTTAGTCCCACCTGCATTACTACCTCTAGGAACGGTAGTTCAAATTGGTGAACCTAAAGTACGTTCTTTTGCTACAAAAATTTACAAGGTCAAAGAATTTAGGGTTTATGTTGGCATAACTTGGATTCCTAAAAAAATCATATATTTAATATCTACTAATATTGCTAGCGGCTATGAGTGGGGAAAGTCACGAAGTAAATGAGACAGACAACAACTCTTCGATGTATTTGGTGAGCTGTGCGCAAGCGCGTCGGTGTCGTCCGCGGGGCGGGGAATGGTCAAGTTTAAAATTCGCTTCTAAAGGCGGAGTTCGAATTCTCACGCATGCGCACGAGGACACGTAGTGTTCAGAGTGAGACTATGTCGGCGTCGTAATGTTTTCGGCCGTTCCCAGGCCCTACTAGCAATATAGTAAGTAATAAATATATGCTTATTAATTGGGGTCGCACAGGGTTGCCAGCGAATCACGGAAAATTGTTCGA